>QYAN01000119.1:0-67924 GCA_003988815.1 Chlorencoelia australis
ATATAATTTATAATAAAATATTATATAATTTATAATAAAATATTTTAAGAAATTATATAGAAAACTAAAAGAATTTAAGATAAATAAGAATAATTATAATTTAATTAAAAAATAAATTAAAGAATTAAAATATAAAATTAAAATAATTTTAAATAATAATAATAAAAGAAATAAGATTATTAATAAATATTTTAAAAAGAGCCTATTATAGAAGAAGATTTGGGAAATTATTTTGCTAATAATATAGAAAGTATTTAATAAAAATATTTATTAGAATTAGAATTACTAAATTATAAATAATTTAGGATATAAATTAAATAATAATAAAATAATTAAATAACTTAAATTAAATATTTTATAGGGAAAGTTATTTTTAATATTAGAAAAGATTAAAGAATATTATTTTAAAGTAATATTATAAAGTATTTTTAAAGAAGATAATATAGGATATAGTTAGAATTTTATATTTAAAAAGGAAAATAAAAGTATTTAGAATAAAAGATAGCCTATAATAGAGAAATTAGCAAATATTAGAATTTTTATTGAGAAAGATATTATTTTTAAAGGTTAATTATTTTAAGAAGATTAAGAAGAAGGCTTAAGGCCAGAAATCTTCTAGAAAAAATTAGAAAAACTAGGAAAGAAATTAGCGAAAGGATTTAGAAAGGAATATTTAGAAATATTAGTAGATTTATTAGTTAGATTTTTTTCTTTATTTTCCTTTTCTTATTTTTTTTTATATTTAATAATATTAAGTTTTTCTAGGTATTTAAATTTATATTAGAATATATTGAGTTTATATTTATAAAGTAAATATTATTATTTATAAAGTTAAAGAATTTTAAATAATATCTTTTTTTTTTTAGCTTAAAGTTTTTCTTTTTATTAATTAATAGATTTTTAGTTATTAATTTAGGGAATTTTAATATTCTAGGAATTTTTAAGCGAGATTATAATATTATAGTTAAAATAAATATAAATATATTTAGAGTATTTATAATTATAGTAAAAATTAATAATATATTTGCGATTTTAATTAAGATATAAGGAATATAGTAATATTTTAATATTAAAGTTTTCTATTTTGCGAATTAATTAGAAGCTTTTTTTCTTTTTATAATTTATAGTATTTAATAAAGAATAGAAAATTATTGGCAAGAATATAATAGCTTAATTAAGGAACTCTAAAAGGAAATAATTTTTACTTAAGTAATTCGGGACAAATGCTAGGCTAAGAAGGAAGTAGTATTATAAACCTAATAGTTATAAATATATAGTATTATAATATATAATTATAAGCATAATTAGTTATTATAAAGTAGTTATATAGTTGGCGCAATAGAGCGGTTACTAAAGTATTAGGATTCTGCATCTTCGCTCCTATATATAATAGCGCGAAGAAATAATAGAATAAAAGTATAGATCTCGCGTCTTTGCTCCTTTACTTCTATAGAGATACATAAAAAGCTATATAGATATATACTTATTACTAGATAGAAGCTTTATATTTATAATATTATTTAATTATACTTTTAAGTTAGATATACTTTATTATAGTCTTAAACTTATTCCTTCTATTCTCAGAATAACACGTGAGTTTCCAAACGACTATAACAGACAGCCTGCACATAACACTAGTATTATTATATATATATTCTTATAGCTATAAAGTATATATTTTTAGATAAAATATTAGCAAACTTAATAAAATAGAGTTTTAAGCCTATATTAGTTATCTTATAAATTATAATAAAAGGAATATTTAGCATATTTAGATATTAAATAATAATAAGATAATATAATTAAGAAATATTAAGTTTAATAATAATAAGTTCTATAATCTTATAAATATTAATTTATCGGCTTTAAAAAATGAAGAAGCTCGTATAATACTGGCTTTAATAAAAATCCTTATATTAAAGATAGAGGAAGAAGAATAGAGCTTTGAAATTAATAAAATAGATAAAATAGCTAAAGATAAAGTTAAAATTATTAGCGCTATTATATTAGCCAATTAGAATATAGAAAAGGCATTTATTATAAACCAACTATTATTATTATTATTAATATTTATATAGTTATTTATATCCTTAATAATATCTCTTCTAAATAATTCTAGTAATTAAAATAATTAATATAAACTCTTAGAAAATAATCTAAATAATAATACAACCTAGAAACTACCAAGGAAATAAGTAGAAGTAGATAAATATAAGCCTATTCTATTATTTAAATTAGTTACTAAAAGCTTTACTAATACTAAAAACCTATTAAATATTATTACTATAAAAAGAATATATATAAAGAAAGTTATTAACTTTATATATTATAATATCTAAAACTTATATAAAGTATTTCATATAGCCTTTATTATTATATCTATAGCTATTTAACCTACTAAATTATATTAAAATAATTTAGATCTAGCTTTTAAAAACTATTAGCAAATAATAAAATATAATAAGAAAATTTAATATCTTATTATAAAAAAAAGAAAAATATAAAAACTACTAAAAATAAAAATATTTACTTATAAGAAAATAAATAAAATATAGGCGAAAAATACGACTAATATTAATAATAGAAATAATTCCTTATCTTTAATATAGATTTATAATAATAAATTTAACTTAAATAAATTCCTAATAAGAGAAAAAGTATATATTATTACCCGAGAAAATCTATAAAGCTCTTAAAATAACACATTCACAGCAATACTAGCAGCAAGTATTTTATAACTATTCGCAGTACTTATAGCTGGCTATAACTTAGAAGCAAAATAATATAATATAGTTAATATATATAGAAATACTAGAAAAAGCAAATTATTATATATATAAATACTAGCAGGTTATAAAAAAGAAGATTTTAATATAATTATAAAAGAAATACTATATAAACTAATAAAATTAGTATTAGACTAATAAATATAGATTATAAAAAATCTAAAGAAAAAACTAAATTTATATTAAATACTAGATATTCTATACTTATTTATAAATAACTAATTATCTCTATTATTTTATATAGATAATATTCTTATTATATTTTATTCTTAATATATAAAAAGATTTAAGGAATTTAAGATAAAGTTTCTAGCTTTATATAAGTTTAAGAATCTAAAAGATATTAAACTATTTTTAGAAACTTAATTTATATAAAATTAAATAGAGTAAATATTATATTTAATATAAAACGCCTATATTAATAAGCTATAATTAAAATTTAGCATTATAATAAATAATAAACCTCTAAAAACTTTACTACTATCTTATAACCTTAAATACTATAGTAGAAAAGCCTTTATAGCTAATATTCTTAGTTTTCAGCAAAAAACTAGAAGCTATAACTGGCCAATAGTAATTATACGACCGAATATTATATTTAGCATATCTAAATTAGCTTAATTTAACTTAAATTTATTAAAAAGTTATTATAATATAATTAATTATCTTTTAAAATATTTAATTAATATAAAAAACCTTATATTATATTTTGACGATAAAGCTTAAGGCCTTAAATTCTAGCTATACTATATAGATATAGTATTTGCAGATAATTTACTTATTAGATAAAGTTTTAGAGGATTTAGCTTTATATTTTATAATAGCCAGGTTAACTAGAAGGCCATAAAGCAGAACTTAATTATTACTTTAAATATATATATAAAAATACTTGCTATATTAGCTACTACTAAATAGCTTATTTAATAAGAAAGATTATTTTAATAAATTAGCTTTATTTTTAATAAAAAACTAATTATCTATTATAATAATATATAAATAATATAATTACTAACTAGTAAAGTTGGTTAATTATATACTAAGCTAAAATATATTAATATTTATTAAATATAAATTAGGAAATAAATTTAATATAGGATAATTAATATCTTTTAAATTAGTATAAATAAGATAATAGCAAATAGGTTTACTAAGGCTCTTACTTATGCTAAATATATATTCTTTATTTAGTTCTTAAATATAAAAGATATAGCTAATTTTTTAGAAGAGAAATATTAATCTACTTTCAGCTTCTTTTACCTATTTACCTCCTTTATAAGCTAGGGAGATATATTAAAATATTTTAAAGCTTTATTTAGATAATAAATAAGTTTATATTTATTAGTAATTTAAACTACTAATTAGTAATATTATTAATTAGAAATCTACTTAAAGAAATTCGGAGTTTTCTTATAATCTCAGGATTTTTATACTATAAATACTGCTATATTTCCTGAGCAGAGAGGCCCAGCGCTAAATGATAAGAGTTTCTCCCTAAACGTTTTCGTACCCCAAATCCAACAGATCGAAATATGAATAGTCACCTACAAAGAGACGAAATGTTGGCGAGAAGGAAAGTGATGCTGAGAAAGTCTCATAAGTGGGGAAATAAGCTAGGTGTTCAAGCAAATGATAATATTGATATGAATTACCTAACCCTAGCAGATTATACAGACTTCGTCTGAACTTGTCTCTGAGTGAACTAGGATTGGCACTTATTTGACGATTGTCGAGTTAATAAATGTCTCAAATCATTTAGGCAATTATGATCCCAATTCCTCGATCTAAGAATAGGGGTGGGGCTTCCTCGCTTGTCGGGTCTTCGGCTTGGCGAATTTTCAAAGCCTCAATTTGTAATCTTTACAAAGAAGTACAAATCACGAAAAAAGAATCGGGAACATTGCTTGATAAACATACCATAAAAGTAAAAAAAAAAAATATTATTTAAATAAAAAAAGGCTTCACTCTACTAACTTTTCTCAATAACTACTTATGCAATTCCCCAATCGCTCATCAATTGCCTTACTATCTAGCCTGTGCTTTCAGCAGAATCTCCCTTATTGCTCCATCAACCAGACATTCAAATACAACACCATGGCTTCAAGAGCACCGTCTGTCTCGGTCTGTCATGGAGGAGGGCCAATGCCAATCTTGAACGATCCTGGCCACGCTTCTCTAATTAAATCTATGAGCGAACGCATCCCCAAAATCCTTGGATTGGGAACTTCTGCGGCTCCGCGAGCAATTGTTTTAGTAACAGCACATTGGAGTGAAAAGAACCCGACAATCAGCAATGGCAATAAACACAAGCTCTACTATGATTATTCAGGATTCCCTCCTGAAACTTACAAGCTCAAATACGATGCGCCTGGCAGTCCGGAGGTTGCAGATGAGGTTTACAAAGCTCTGAAGGAAGGGGGATTCAGTCCAGAGATGGACCTTGAAAGAGGTATGCAAGCTCCATCTAAAGGGCGTTGACTAATGTCTATACAGGCTGGGATCATGGCGTATTTGTTCCAATGCTACTCATCAACCCTAAAGCCGACATCCCCATCGTCCAAGTCTCCGTAATGTCCTCCGATTCTCCAGCCCAACATTACGCTATGGGTCGCGCATTATCTTCTCTCAGAGATTCGGGAATTGCAATCGTCGGTTCGGGCATGCCAACTTTCCATAATCTGCGAATAATGTTCTCGGGAGGAACAAATAATGCAGGGTTCAAGCAGAGAAATGCGGAGTGGAGCGATACTCTTACGAAGGCGATTGAGATACAGGATGGTGTGGAGAGGGGAAAGAAACTGGAAGGTTGGCGTGAGTGGGTAGGGGCAAAGGAGGCTCATCCCCAGCATGGTGTTGAGCACCTTTTGCCTTTGATTGTGGTAGCTGGCGCCGGTGGAGAGGGAAAAGGGGAGAGCTTTGTAGATGAGGTTATGTAAGTGATCAGTTTCTCAAAGAGCTATGTCTCAACAATGTCTAGACATTCTCCTTTTCCCCCTCCTTCCTTAATTAGGCAACACTGACCCCGAGATCCTGAGTAGGGGAACCTCTCAATATTCATATTATTGGATGTGAGGGATGTAACCTATATTTTTAGATTATAAAATTCGAAGACCATTCATTTGAAATCTTTTCCATCATATATTAAAGTATACTCTATGGCTATTATAATAGATAATTAACGAGGTTTTAATAATCTTTGATATTCTTTAGAAGTTATAATTTAATAGCTCGCGACTAGGTTATATCTAAGATTTTTGCAAACTATTCGAGGGAGATTCTAGAAAAGAACTAATCTAATGAGGGTATTACAGATTTTCATAACGCACCTATCAGCCGCTATAATCAAGCAGATAACGAATTGCCATCTATCGACAAGATCGTGGGTTTGATTCCACACAAGAGCTTATTAACAGAATGCCAGCGCTCTGAAAATACCTTTCAGCATCCTGATATTCTTGCTCTAAGTTCGGTACAGTCTGCATGGGATAGTGATGGAGGCGAAAGCCAAGGCACCCAGCGTATGCACACCAACTCTTTATTCCTATATCGTTAGCAAGCAATAAATCTCCTAACCATATGCAGACCAATCATTCTCGAAAATGATGAGTCAAGTGCTCTCGACCCCGATACTGCTGCCGTTTCCGCCTCTGTCAACGCTGACGCCAATCCTACCTTCGATTTAATCTAGCCAGTCTATCCTATTCCTGAAAATTATTGGGATGTCAAAGGCAGTCGCTACCTGTATCCACTTTCTCCGTTTGACCACAATGGCTTGCCCTCGCTACCAACCCAAGACCAGACTCACTATTTACGGAAGATCTGAGGGTGACTTATGTTTGAGGGGTCCAGTTTGGATGGTTCTGTCGAGATGATCCCCAAATAACTTATTGAGATGATCCGGTTGAGATGATCAAATAAGCTGTTTATTTTAGATTACACAAAATACATGGGCGTGTCAAGAAAGAAATCAATTGGGAGAGACTTGTCGTTAAGCGCAAGCAGTAGGGGGCGCGAGACTTAGGCCTCAGGCCATAAGGTTAACATAGCAAGGATGACTGTACGTAAGCATACACCTGAGTAAACAACCACAGCAGAGACTCACAAGTTTTATACCTTCATATAGCTAATGACAGTCTCTGGAATTAGAGGCAGGAAGAGTATCTACGGTAAGATTTGTTCCCTTATGACGTACCTGAGCCCATTGCTGAAATCGTGACTGACAGGTACCACTACACCATGGCTCAGCGCATCTTTGTCCAATTTCGAACAGGGCTTGTCCCAGGAGCTCCAGAGAACCGCATCGCATTCATGGCCAACGCAGCATGTCAAAAGCTGCTGCAACGTGACTTTGATCATAAAATCGATTATGTGCACGGCCAAGGAGATTTCCTTCGGCAAAATGCAAGATGTCACATACTGCTCGATTGTGATTTTGCTAGCATTGATCCTGACCTGCCAGATATAACGCTGTATTGCTATAAAGCTATACAGATGGAAGGGAGAAGCTTGTAAATTATTGCCATTAACAATCTTAAGGCAATTATACAATCCTAACTTGGGACAGTGAGCTTGAACAAACCAATGTTCGCCGCGCCTTGATCGACACGGTACCTTGGGGTCGGCCATTCACTCCCAAACCCAGTAACAAAAGGCAGGACAATAGGGATTGATTATAGAAGATTATGCCTCGAGCAAGAAGCGGCGATATATGATCAAGCTATAGCTTGGTCGGGAGGACGCTGTATTCTGATTGTCAGAAGAGTGCTTCGCGAAGCTTTGAAGGAGGAAAAGGGAGCAACTTCTTTGGACTATTAGTTAATAGTCGGTGCGCCTCCTGCAGGCTGCGGGCTCTCGCTTGCAATTCAAGGCAGACCTCATCGCGGTTCGATCGACATGCATTGCTGGTGAGTCATGACAGACTGTTGGAGTAACCACGAGAAATAGTGGTACAGGGGAGATTGAGATAAGTTTCGATTGGAGCCGGCTACTTGCTTCATTACGCCAAGCGTCTACTCCTAACAGGAAGCAAGGCTGCTATCGAGCCCTTATGTTGCTTGTATCCGGCTGATCGAAAGTCTTTCGAAGGAGTGGGATCAATTACTGCTGCTGATTGGAAGCTGAGGAAACGCATGTATGTAACTCAAAAGAGAGGTGGTGGCATCAAGTAATGGTCCTATTCATGCACTGTACGGTTGACTAGGGGGCTCGTCCAAGGGATTTCCTCTGTACTACCTCGTATCTTGTGGCCTTCCGGAAGTGGCTAATTCATTCGAAGCCTTGATGCACATCGATAGGGGTCATTTGAGGGCAAGTTGAGAATTCGGCCATAATCATACAGTACTGTACTAGCGCTACGGGTTGGGCCGCATTGCCTCGACAATGCTGGAATGGCTTTAACCTCATGTTTTCTTTCCATTTTAACAATAATCCCATATCCAGACCATGTCGTCGAGAAGAGAATCGGACTTTGCGCGCCTTGAGCAGTTACTCCAAGAAGCTAGCGAACGGGCAGAACAGGAACGGCAAAGGGCAGAACAAGAACGGCGGAGTCGAGAAGAAGCAGATGAGCGAGCAGAACAGGAACGGCGAAGGGCAGAATAGGAACGAGAAAGTCGACTAGAGGCAGATTAACGTGTGGAGGAAGTAGAGCAGCGCACCCGCAAAACCACTCTCACTGAGTACCTCGATCTTTGCCATGCCTATCTCTTCCAATCAATATCTGTTCAAACCGACAAGTCTCTTAGTACTCAAGGAGACATCACCAATCCAAAGGACAAACTCTGCCCAGATTGGCTCCGTCCATGGAACTATTTCCTCGCCATTCAACAATACACTTAGGGATGGCTTCAATCAGCATATACAGACTATAATACGTAAAGGATTTTTAAACCCCTTGCTTTTATAGAGGGACTCGGGATAAGGGTTGCCACGCGGAAAGTGGCCAGTGAAGAAGATCTTGCAAATCTTCAAAGAGAGATTATAGAGACCCCTGTTACCTTAATCATCAGCCACTTGCAAACCCTCAATATTATGCAAGATGAATTTACGCTTGGTAACGGGCCCGTTGTTTTCTTCGACAATCACCCTAACGGGTTGAGCGATGCGGTGAATGAAGTCTCTCAGCAACTCGAGAACTTACAACTTTCTATACCTATTCGTGCAATACCCTCTTTCAGCGGTCTGCGGGCTAATTAGATCTGTATCTATACAGCTCCAGAGGATAATGCGCTGCGCAAGCTTGCGTTCGTAGTTGAATATAAAGCACCTCACAAACTTACTCTTGCCAGGCTTCGTTTTAGCCTTCGGGAGATGGACATTAAATGTGTCATTGATCGTGGCTTAGTGCCTACTATATAATCCAAGGTAGAACGCAGTATGGCTATATTACTATAGGGAAAGCTTTTGTTTTTCTTCGTATCAGAATTAATGATCCTACAATAATATACTATCACCTGATCAAGCCTGGCAACGATGTGATTGCGCAGAAGGAAGCAAGTCAAGACTTTATACATCGTTCTGCCGTTAGCCAGATCTTGACTTTTAGCTTATTAGCATTAAAGTTAGCGTCAAGGAATCAAAGGTAGCGTCAAGATGCTGTAAATGCATTGCATACCTGGAAGGTAGATTACGAAGCCGTTATTCGTGCAATGCCGGATAGTATACGGACATCTCCGCCAAATTTGGAATATCATCCAAAAACATATACCCCTATAAGCAGGTTCACTATGGGTCTCCGCCCAAGGAAACCTTCTGCTAGCAACCCATGCCGTCCTCCGGATACGCCAACCTTCAATAACAATTAGAACTCACCTTATATATCTAATCACGAGTCTCCTCCTACCACGCCTACTCGACCTCTTGGCCATGTGGACAGCCGTTAAAACCGACAAGCTCGTCCTACGTATACAGGCAGGTCAAAGTCTTCTTATGTGGGAAGGCAAATGCGATCGTTCTGTACACAACAGTGCCTAAAAGGACTTGTGGAAGGGGGACGCTTAGACTTTTCTTGTCCTAATATGGCAGATCATTGTAGAAGAACGCAAGAGAGCAATCGACACTAACTTAATTGTTAAATATTTCTTATCTTTTTACACCAGCAGCTTAAATAAAACCTGGATAACGATTGCTATTCCTTGGGAAAGCAGGGTGCTCGTGATGTATTGTTTAAGGTTACGCTCATGTTATACGGTTATACGGTGGCAGTAAAGGGCACAGTGGCAGCGTTTGTTAAGGATCTTTAATACAAGCGTTGGGTTTACGAATATTTAACGGATAATCAAGGCATCTGCGTACTAGTTTGCCTTGGAAGTCTAGATCTTGCTCGTTTATACTATTATGATATTGGAGTGCTGATTGTACATATGATGATTCTTTCATGGGCTGGAGAAAGCTTAGATGATAGCAAAGTTTTGAAACGTGTAGACCGGAAAATGTGGGATGCTATAGTAACGCGTTTAGTTGAGAACATACATCACACCGGGGTATTGCATACAGATCTACGAGTAGCTAACATGTTGTGGAATCAAGAGACGGGACGAGTTATGTTCTTTGACTTGAAAATAAAACCACAGTAGCAGACGTATTAGGTGGCTATTTAATATGTCCCTTCGGAAGATATCTTTCTAATCTGTGGTTTAGCAACCACTAATTAGTATTGGTTAGACTAGAGATAAAGATAGCTAATATCAGCAGAAGCATGTCACAGCAATCGTAATAGATCTATAAGTATGCTTATAGTTATTCTTGTTATTATAAAGTCAGCTAATTATAGTAGTTTCCGTAGTTGCTCCGCAACCCCTCACTTGATATCTCCCAACAATATTTCCAATTCTACCTACCTACCCTTCTTCCGAGAATCAATGATTGCGTAATATTTGTCTCATCAACTATCAAGTTATTCAGTTCGATCCAGTATAAGGTATGATTTTAGCCAACCAAGTAAGGGGTTTAAGAATGAAACCATTTATTTATTCCCAGCCACGTAATCTTACAGCTGAAAAAAAAACCACAACCGTCATCCCATCTCAGCCCTGTCAGCTTACAGTATGAAGGGGGCGCAGAATCCCGACCACGCCATACATACATACATACTGAATTCTGGAACAAATGAAAATCAATAGATTTGTAGTAGTAGTACTTGGGCTCGTTACATCCTTCTTGTCTCGTCGCATCCTTCTTGTCTCGTCGGTACAAGCCCCGTTTCAAGGAAAGACAGTTGAATCATAAAAAAAAAAAAAAAAGGTCATCTTGCTCGTTCCGGCTGGTGCTTAGAATGGATTGGATTGCGTGTATCATAAGCAGAACGGTTTACTGATTTCATGATTTCATGACTACGTCTTTTGATTAATTTTCTTAGCTCCACCAAAAATTACTTTCTTCAAGATGAGAATACCTACCAGTGCAGCCTATTCGCCATTCACATATTGGATACTTATCCTACTCTGGGCCTTCCAACTCGGAATAGCATCTATCACCGTGATCAGCGTTGGAGTGATGACCAGTGTGGCCAAAGCAGCCAATAACAAAGCACCACCGTAAGCTATCCCCTCCCCCTACCTACAGACAGAAACTAACCCTCTCATTCCATTCCAGACTCGATGTAGCCGAACTAGTATTCGGGAGTATCATACTCTTCATACTCTGTCTCGAAATCGTTATGCATATCCATAACGACCTGACACCTACGAATCTCCTCCTCTCGGGAATCCTCAAATCGATGTTGTGGCTTTTTCCACTCTTGGTTGATATCTGGGCACTTGCTGTGAATTGGAGGAAGACTATACCACTTATTTATGCAATTATTGAAGTTTGTCTAGATGGAATCGGTTTGTGAGTATTTTCGGTGTCGAGAGAGTCCAGCCTGCTAAGTGATGATAAATAGTATTGCTATCCTTTTGTCAGCTGTATATGCTGCTGTTGTTCGGAGGAGTTACAGAAACCAGATCAGGGATGTGGCAGATATGAAGGATATGAATATATGAATGATGACGCCGGCATATTCTTAGAAAGCAAAAGCGGAAGGGAGGAGATTGAAAGCTTGATCATTGGTGAGGATAATGAAGCCGTGGGGGCTTCGTCCACCATAAAGGTCAGATGGGATGACTAGACATGTGAGACCAAAAGAGACCACCTTACTATCGGTGATCTCAGGGACATCAATCGGCCATTGAGCCCGACAGTATAAATTAATACTTGTATCAATAACTGGAGCTCATCTCAAATACAAAGATTAGTTCAAAATCGAGAGATGCTGTGACAGTGTGAATATCAACTCAATTTTCGAAAATTAAATTGTACTTGTCGAAGAAGTACACAAACTCGAACAGGCTCACGAAGGAAGTAATGTCTCATAGATTCTCGTTACTACGATGTAGGGTATGACTTATTCATTCATCAATTGACATGGTTGAGGAGCCACAACTTTATTGTAATCATAGTATATGCGTTACTGCGGATAGCTGAGCTACTAATAGCTTAGTTTATAACCTGCTAGGAGAACTCAAAATGTATGTCAAAACGATTTTGTCACACAATGCACCAACAAGGAAATGTGAGACAAAGTCTAAAAGGACACTGCCGTAAAGGAGGTCTACATCTGACAGCACATCATAAAGAAGTGATAACAGCTTGTCTAAAAAGGAAGCATTTATCATGGTGAAGACGCATCTGACTAATGGGCAAATCTAATGGCTTAGACAACTTTGCCGGCTAGTAGCTAATAGTTCCTGCTGGGGCAGTGGTGGTAGTGTTCTCTTGTTGTTGGATGTAAGTATGAACACCGATCGAGGCACCTTAAGCATTACCAATGTAAGGAGTGCCATTGTCTGCCACCAGCGCGCCGAACGTTATTGCCTCTAGGGCATCTACGTATTCGCAAACTTGGAGACCGAGGTCAATAATACGGTGATCAAAGAGGAGTAAAGCACCGAAGTCTAGTTTTGCCATAATTCAAGGACACCGCAGAAAATAGCTTCAGAGTCAGGAGAGATGACGCTTCCACCTTCGACAAGTCCCCATGCAATTGGGTAAAGGAACCAGAGAAATATCGTCCAGGTGCCGCAGAGGATATTAGTTCTGTCGACATCTAGAACGATAGCAGCAGCGTGTATTCGGTCGATGATGATCAACATTGAAGGTGATGAAGAGGGTAACTGTAAAACTCAACTCCATGGAGGCTAGCGTATCCTGATCCATGAGTCGTGATGTGGATGTCAGAAGTATCTGGGTGATCTCAGACGAATATTGGTAATAGACTTGGTAGTGTGGGAAAGTGTTTTAGGAAACACAAGTTGTAGCCTCGTCCATAACGGTAGGTTAGAGTAGAGAGATCATAGACTCCAACCTCTCGTAGGCGCACGATCTGAATCGACCTTTCCCTTGCAGACAGACCACTTGAAGCCTTACGCTGGGGATTCCCCTAGAAGCATTGAGAGCCTCCTCTACAGATCTCCAACATACTCC
The DNA here is from genome assembly GCA_003988815.1 of Chlorencoelia australis. NCBI lineage: Eukaryota > Fungi > Ascomycota > Leotiomycetes > Helotiales > Cenangiaceae > Chlorencoelia > Chlorencoelia australis. The sequence goes on from QYAN01000119.1 coordinate 13,245, forward strand.
CACCAGTTAAAAAATCTCATGGCGATCAGATCAAGCTTTCCAAACACGAGGATCATCTATTGTAGATCAAGGGTCCTACTTCTTGCAGGCGGCTAATCCTTAGCTTCTCATCCTTATGAAAAGCCGGCAGCAGACAAGCTTCATCATATCAGTTATCGATATTCCCACCATTTCCTCCCCAATCCTTTAAGAGACTAATAGAAGTATGAAAAAAAGATTTCAATTCATTATTAGCTATACTGCTAGCTATGATATAGAAAATAATCTCTCCTCCTAAGCCAGTAATTCATTATAATCGTAACACCCGAGAAATTAATAACCCTTTCCTGTTGTCCTCTCAAAGCCTTCCAGAACCCCATCCCCTTTTCAAATCTGGATCCCAAGTGATCACAAGCCCAGTATGCACATAAAGCATGGTCGCAGCCAACACTACAAAAGCCAATATCCAAATCCCCAAATCTGTCAATATTACCGCTTCCCTGCTAACCCTATCCAGAGGGCTTGTGCCTTTCCCTTGCGTAACACCCATATCTTTCACAACAGCCTCTTTTCCCTCCCATGGAACGCTTATTCTATTTTCCTTCAAAATCTGCTCTGTGGTAATCTTCGCCCTAGCCAATACAATCGGCACGCCAGTCCCTGGATGTGTAGAAGCACCAACGAAATAAACGCCTAAGATGGAAGGATGCTTAGTTTTAGGTCGAAAGGCTAGCACATTGAAGAAAGAATGGGAAAGACACAATATTGAGCCTTTATCGAGATTAAACCGTGATTCCCAGGATTTGGGAGTATTGAGTTCTTCGTGGATGATCAGATTTGAGAGAGATGCACAACCAGTCCGCGATTCGATTGTAGAGATTATAGTTAGGCGTGTAGAGGAGACGATATTGTCCCAGTCTTGTTCTGCAGGAAGGCCTACACCTGAGCTAGCATTGGAATCACCGGACGAAGAGGGGGGCGGAGAAGAGTTGAGGAGATGTCCGACGGGGACGAGGACTACGATGGAGTCTTTTCCTGCAGGAGCAGCAGTGGGATCAACCCGTGAAGGAACATTGATATAGAAAGATGGTTTGGGAGGAATAGATTGTTAGTCGAATATTGCATCGAAGGATTCGCGGTATTCGTCTGCGAGGAAGATGTTATGGGTAGAGAGTTGGGGAATTTGTTGGGAAAGGGCCCAGTAGAAGGATATGGAACTGCAGGAGCCGGCTCGCTCTTAGAGAGATTTAGCATTGAATGATGAGGACGAGAAGAGGTTGTTGTATGCATAGACGAGATCTGCGTTGATCACGACGACATCTGCAGTGAGCCTTTCACCTGACGATAATGAAACTCCTGTGGTAGTCTTTCCATTAGGACTTGTGAGGATTGAAGCTACTGTTGTGTTGAGTCGAGACTTGACCCCTAATCGCTCGCATATCCGTACGAGGGGCAGCAACCACGGTATGAAATCCTCCCACCGGATAGTAAATCCCTTCTGCCAGTTCTGTATATTGAAGTAGCGAATATGTGCCTAGAGCATTGAATGGAGACATTCCCATGTACATGCTTCCAAATGTGAAAACTCTTCTCAGCCTCTCTGTCCGAAAGTACTTGGCCGCACGAGAATAGATGCTCTCAAAGGGATGAAAGGTAAATAAATGCAGGAGGAAGCTTGGCCTCAGCAGACTGAACACAGACCTGAAGTTCTTCTTTAAGACTTCCCGGACACTGAGTTCATAATGCCTATGAGCCTCTCCAAGCCACTGCAAATATCTCTCAAACCCCTCCTTCCCCTCCCATTTCTCAATCTCCCTCTTCATCACACTCGAATCCGTACTGAGCTCGAAAGTTTCCCCATCGCCAAAGTACATTTGGTAGTTCGGTTCGCATTTCAGTAACTGTACGCCTTCTTCGTCGAGTGATGTATCGAGATCGTGGAATGTTTCCTTGAAGAGCTTGGGGAGGAGGAGAAGGGAGGGACCTTGGTCGAAGCGGTAGCCTTCGTGATGGATTATGCTGCAGCGTCCGCCTGTGAAAGAATTCTTTTCGAGGACCGTCACAGAGAAGCCTGCTTTGGCAAGTCGTGCGGCTGTTGCGACTCCGCCTATACCAGCTCCTTGTTTACGAATTCGTTATTAGTTGCGATTCTGAACTGTAGCAGACAAAGCGGGGTACTGCCTACCAACGACAATGGCAGTTCTCTGGGATTGTTTAGAGGCCATAATGATTGATTGATGGAAGCGTGTTCTGCGCAGTACAGAGACTGGCAAACTGGGAGTGATTCCTTATTGACATGGTGAGGTATGTACGGGGTTGACTTTGCTTGCCATAATTCTGCGGATCTTTCGAACAATACTCCTCGTCATCCTCCCCCACCTTCCGAGCTCGCAGCAAGCTATCAAAAAGATTAGTCTTGCCATACTGGTTTCATATATCATGATGGGAGAGCTTTGGCAACATACGAACGCGGCACTCCGATGCGAGTCTTCTTATCAAATTGGTTGGTTCGGGGTTGAGGGAGAACCTATAGCAAGAGAAGTCTCTAGAGATACGTTCTAGGGAAAAGGCCTTTTAGCTTCATGAAGGAATGGACAACTCCACACTCGTGAGTTGATTCTGTAGCAAACGAGCTTATACCTTTTCATTACACCCTTATTGCACATTTTGTACATTATTCCGTTATATCCAATACGCAATATCCCTCGCCTGGTAAGCAATCTATCAACTGTTCCTGGGGTTACATCAGCCAAAATGATGCACGATTTTGGTTTCCTTAACGTACACTATCATCATGGACCCCCATCTCTTTAGACCCAAGACACTTCGCCTGTAATGACCCTTCCAAACACCCAAGATTCGGTGTTTTCCTCAGATGGCTCTCAGCAGACATACGCTGGCTCGAAACAAACTTATACTGCATTTGCCACAACGCGAGTACTTAGGACGATATAATCATTCATCCATTTGCCCTAGCTACCGAAATCATGGCGGTGAATATGCTTGCATGTTGCCTTACAAGTGTCTCGTTCGGAGAACATTATCTTTCCAGTTCACCCTTTTTCATCCCCCTTCGAATTTCCCTCATTGCGAAACTCATCATCAATGTCACCTACTCTCGGATAGCATATTCGGCGCTTGCTCTCAGTCGAGCAGTTAAAATCGACTCTCTGGTTATGATTGATAGTGCAGCCTTGACAGTTCAGGGTTAGTAGGACCCTCCAACACCGATCATCGATGCAGAGGAGATGAAAGAAGTTGTTTGCAAGGTCCATTTACCCCAGCGAGTTTCATATGGATTATATGGGAATTGGTTCAGTAAGGAGGGCATTAGAAGTCAGCGACCTGCTGAGACTATCAGGCATCTCCTCTCCCCAAAAGGAAAGAAGTTTTGAATGATGAAGCTGGGGAAGATAACGTTCTGATGGAAACTTGGATGGGAATAAGGAATTGGATATTGGACATTATTGGATGAGGCATATATATATATATATATATTTGTATATTGTTTTTAGGTGCATAGGGAACGGGAAACGGCGTCATGGAGGGTTATACTAATATTATTCCTATTATTGCAATGCATGGCTTTTTTAAGTTATTTGGGGATTCCTTGATTGGTTTGCTTATAGTAGATGCATTTCTAGGAAAATATGAATTAATGGCTAATACTCGAGCTGTTGTTTTCTTCACATGTTTCAACTATGGTAAATTTAATTGGCGTCTAGATGCTTTATAATATCCAGCTTCAAATGCGATTGCCTAGAACATCCAACTCTAAGTGCTCAAGGACTTTAAAATATCTAGGTAGTGCTTCGTGAATTGAGACCACTATTAATCGTTGAAGAAAGCGAATCAGTGATGCGTTATTTAAGATGTATTCTCCCTTCCATGACCGGTTCCTTTCTCAATGACTCGCTGGCTAAAGTAGTAATGCTTTTGACTTTTTATGTGATATCACGCTAATGTGATGTTAAATCTATGAATTTCCATGTCTAGCAATGAATCCAGCTATTATTCTTATCATTCCATTAAAGGGGTTTCTTTCTGATCAATCACAACTCCTTTCACAACTCCTTTCAAAACTCCATTCCCTGGTTCATCCTCATCCCATAAAAACCTCTCCACCCAACCCACCACTTTCTCCCAAATCTCTCCTTTCCCCTTCCCCAACAACCCACCTCCCTCGCCACCCCCCTCCCCATCAACCCAAACCCTCTTCCCACCCACCCACGTCCCCAATACCCTTACCTCCCTCAAATCCACCCCCCCTCCCACCGCGCCAAACCCCTCAAAAGCAAAAATATCCCCATCCAGCACTATCCAATCCGCCCATTTCCCTACTTCTATCCCACCACCTTTCTCCTCACGAAACCATGCGTATGCGGGGTTCTTCGTAAACGCGTGGAGGGCTTGGGAGAGAGAGAGGCGCTCCGAGGGATACCAGCCATGGGGACCGGAGGGAGACGTTCCTGTGCTGGGGGAGAGACGTGTCACGGCGGAGTAGATGCCGTGGAAGGGGTTGGGTGGCTCGACGGGGAAATCGGATCCGAGGACCGGGCCAGCGATGAGGGAGTTAGTTTGGGAGAAGAGGGTAGACATGCGGTAGGCTGAGTTGGTGAGGCGGTCGGGGCCTAGTCGGTTTCTGTTGGGGGATAGGGGTGTTAGTATTGCTGTGTTGGGAAGGATATTTTGGGGGATTTTGAGTATTTGAGATTTTTGATCTACTTAGCTTTGTCTTCTACATCGGCCAAATAAAGGAGATTGGGTCGAAAAACTGGGTTACATACAGAGCGTAGGCCATATCTGAAGTGGCATGGGTTGGCTGCGGATCCGTGAGAAGGGTTTCAGACATAAGATAAGATGGTGGGAATGGACTTGCCTGAATACTAGGAATTATTCCCATTTTTGCTATTCTTTGTTGATCTGCGGGATGCTTGGCTTTGCGTTAGAAATTCTTCCTGTTGGGTGATCCAAGTTCTCTTGAATACTTGGGAAGAATTGAAGATTGGAAGAACTGGGAACAAACAATGATTTGAGCATGCTCAATTCTAAATCTCCTTTCATGATTGCACCCATCACAATCAGATCCTAATACACTTTCAAAAGCATCAACTGCTGCGCGATTTGCTCGATCTCCAATGGCGTGGATATTGACCTGGAATCCAGTGTCGGTCCACTTTTTCAGTCAGCTGCACTTCTCTTCACTGCCTCTGGCAGAAGAAACAAATACCTTCTGGACGACCTTCGTCAACTCCGTCTCATTGATCAACATAGTCCCACTCGTTTCAGGCTTATCGGAATAGGGTTCTAAAAGTGCCGCTCCCCATGAACCCATTGCTCCATCCGCAAAAAGCTTCACTCCACCATTCAATAGCATCCCATTTCCAATTCCCCCAGGAGTTTCAAACAGCTCAAGGCCTTGAATCTCATGAGGACAATAAGTATTCCGTTCCTCACACTCCAGCATGACGTTTATCCTAATTGTTGACTCCCCATTTTTGGACATTCCCTCCAGAATTTTGATATCTTCTGGTCTCACTCCCGCATCATTTACTCCAATAATACCCACCTTATTAAGCTCTTTCATAGCGGTTTTAAACCATCGAGTCTTTTGCTCAACGTCTGGTTTAGGAGCCAAGGGATAAATAAGCTCATCCATTGCATTATCGCAGAAGACCCCTGGTCCAGGATCAGTGATGATGACTCCTCCAGGCGGTGCTTCTGGCAGAGGATTTGGGAGGAGCGCAAGCACAGCTTCAGAAACATATACGCAATGGACGTCCACTCGGTCGGTCATTATGTATAAATCTTTCAGTACTAGATCATCACAAAGTTCTTTCTATTCAAGCATCAGTATGGTTTTAAGGGTTCGGGAATCGGTAAGACGAACGGCAGTAGGCATGGTCCCATTGAAGTACGCCTGATCCCACCCAATTCCTCTTATCCATTTCTCCCTCGTCCCATAGCCTTCTCCCTTGTGCTTAGTCAGAAATTCCTTAATTCTAGTCTTCACTTCCTCAATACTTTCAGACCCATACAGCGCGACAGATTCAAGCATCTCTCCATATTGCAGGATATGACCATGCGACTCGATGATTCCAGGAAGTACATATCCATCCAGGAAAGTAATCGCATACTCAAGAATAGGAAACCCATCGAGGATTTCGGTGAAGATTCCATTTTGGACACGGAAGCATTGTGGGTTAGGTTGGGATGTGTTGAGAGTCGTGATGGTGAACGGGGAGTTTTTCGAAAGACAGTAGAGGACTGAAGCAGGTTGTAAGAAAGTTCGAGTGAGGATCGCTAGAAATGGGATGCTTAAAAAGCCCAGAATAGATAGGATCGCGATCATCTTCCTTGGAGGGAAGGGGAAGAGATGCAAGCGGATGAGATTGGAGTTGTGGTGAGAATTGTGGGGGGTGAGATGTTCGCTTGTGCACCAGTGCAAAGGACAAGGGGCATTTAAGTACATAGGAGTGATAGGAAAATATATATGTACAGTACGTGAGTTCTTATACAAGATCTCAATGGGGAAACCTCGTGGCATGCTTTTCACGGGTTGGAATGGTGATTTTGGAGACTGAATGAATCTTATCGTGCCAGAAATCAGAAAAACATTGCAGGCTGAGTGACTCTAGGTAGTGGCATCGGATAGAATTTCCGAGGCAATCTGGTAAAGATCCGGACATCAGTCATTGCAAGGTAAGTATGAAAGAAATTGAGATCAATTTTAGATGGAGAAATATCATAGCGAGAGATCGATGGGTGGTGGGGGGTTGGATTTTGACGGGAAGAAGTTAAGAGCTCTGAGAAGTATGAGCTGACTAGGCTGGCCTGATTCAATCTTGGAAGCACGAATCATGATGTTGATTGGGATTTTAAGTGGAAGAAGAGTATTTCAACCATGTGGAAAGGTACTCACGTTCGAAAGAGGAATTGGAAGGTTTGAAGAATGTAGCACGAGCTTCAAGAATAACGTCCAACTAATTCAGTTGCGTTCCTTTTGACTGCCCGGAATTTGATTAGAAGGACTCGTGAAAGAATAGGTTAGTATGATAATCACGTTCACGTCTCTTTCAAGATTAAAGAAGACATTTGTGCAATAGTGGAGATTGGGTTACTTTACTACTATTGACAATTGCAGTTTTTCCTGATACTTCCATCATTTTTTGCGCGCCCATGTTTATCAGAATTATCGAAGAGCCAATGACCAAGTAGCAAAATGAAAATCAAGGAGCCATGGCACATGAATGCAAATGACAAGATGTGTGAGAAATATAGCCAACAGATTACCCGCGGGCATATCTATCAGACTATATTAGCAACAACATCTTACCAACCACCCTCACCACCCCAAGAATTAGCTGGCAAACCAGCACCCCAGCCGGCGCTATAAAATAATTAGCATAGTTTCTAATCGTTGGAACAGGCTTCGCAAAAACTTACTCTCCACCATTAGTAGCAGCTGGCGCAGGCTTAACACTTCTTCCACCGGCGCTATAAAATTATTAGCACAGTTTCTAATCATTGAAACAGGTTTCGCAAAAACTTACTCTCCACCATTAGTAGCAGCTGGAGCCTCCTCAGCCGGAGCGGCACCCCAACCACCAGAATCGCCTCCACCTTCACCATCCTTATCACCATCCTTATCACCAGCATTCGAGTCCTATGAATGATATTAGTTGAGATATCTCTTATTGGCAGAATGAAACTTACAGCGTCAAAGTGGAGCTTGCTAACATCACCAGTTCCATCAGGAGTGAAACCCTTGGGAATGTATTCTTCAAGGAAGTCCGGGATAGGTTGGTGGGTTTCCAACAGGGTCTTGACAAGAGTTTCGGCGATTTCTGTATCTTTCTCGTTGTAGAAAGAGGTTGCAAGACCCATGTTTCCAATACGACCAGTACGACCTGAGAACAGTTAGTTAATGTTATTAATGCAGAGTGGGGGAGCTTACCAATGCGGTGGGTGTATTCTTCAATACCACCATATTTCACAGAAGGCAGATCGTAGTTGATGATATGCATCACATTGTGAATATCCAGACCACGGGCAGAAACACCAGTGGCGATCAAGATTGGGGCTTTGCCAGTGCGGAAAGCTCTAATTGAGTCCTCACGCTCACGTTGAGTTCGATCAGAGTGAATTGCCGTGCATGGCAAGTCAAGGTTAAAGAGATGATCGTCAACTTCGTCAGCAGTGCGCTTGCTATTGACAAAGATGATTGTGCGGGCAGGTGGCGTAGTCAACAAGAGATCGTAGAGTGCAGTGCGCTTGCTGTGCGACTCTACAAAGACGACATCCTGCTTGATGTTCTGATGAGAACTACCAGCACGGCCAACACGGATGCGGACATGGTCGTGAGCAAGGTGCTCCTTGGCCAGATCACGAGCATTCTTTGGAAAGGTAGCAGAGAACATCATGTAGGTGATGTTGCCTTCCTCCTGGTCTGTCGTAAGTTAGTAAGTCGATTAGGGCGAAGATGGGGAAGTTAGAATTCTTACCGCCTCCGGACATGATTTGCTTCAATTCGACCTCCCAATCCGAAGAGAGCATCTCATCAGCTTCATCAATGACCATGTACTTGAGTCGCTTCAAGGTCAGAACATGTGGACGATTGATAAAGTCGACCAAACGACCAGGAGTTCCAATCAAAAGATCACAGCCCTTTTGGAGCTGGGCGATCTGCTGGGACACTGGGCCTCCCCCGTAGATGACACATGGTCGAAGCATGGTTCTGTAACAGAATCGGCGAGCCTCATCGAAGATTTGAGTAGCAAGCTCACGACTGGGACAGACGATGAGAACAAGTGGCTCAGCACGAACGAAACCTGTTACACCAGGAATGTATGTAGCAGGATTGGGGCGTGGAGCGCAAAGCTTCTTGGCCTTGCCCATGAGCTTAGACAAGATCGGGATGAGGAACGCAGCCGTCTTCCCGGAACCTATGCATGAAACCCAATCTTAGTCAAAGACAAAGTTCGTGGAACGTGAAGCACTTACCTGTTTGCGCACATGCTACAACATCATGACCCTTCTTAATAGCTGGAAGGCAGTATTGCTGAATGGGTGTAGGAGACTCATACTTAGCAAGCTTAACGTTCTCGAGCATGACCGGGTGCAGACCAGCATCCTCAAATTTTCGAATAGGATCAATGCGAATAGTACCTTCTTGGGCGACTTGGAGCTCGACGATTCTAGTCAAGTTAGCAGATGTGTAATCTAAATATCGTTTGCGCAATACCTCTTGAAATTGATCCCCGTGCGAACATGGTTGTTATCTTTTCCAAAGAGTTGTTGTTCAAGAAGTTCGAATCGGGGACCAACATCGCCGTACTCATCACTCCATTCGTACGTTGCACCATTGGAGGCCCAATCATTGGGACCCAATCCTCCAACAGCAGGAAGGTCTTTGGGATTCTCAATGGCGGGGGAAGACTCAGTATTGGCAGCAGTGCTGGCAGCAGCGTTGGCAGCAGCACTGGCAGCAAGCTCCTTCGACGACTTCATGTAAGTTCCATAGTCGTACTGAGTCTTCGCGACCCATCCATGTTCCTGAGGGTTTTTCTTCCCCTCAGGTGCGGCATCGTCAGTTGGTGTCGGCAAAGCCGCAGCGACACCAGCAGTCTTCCATGCAGACATGTTGACTAGGAGTAGAAGGTGTTAGCTAAAATGAACAACAAGAAGCGGTCGCGTTGATCATGACACGGATGACAAGTGGAAGGACGCGCCTAATGCTAATGGAATAACATGGAGTATGTATGCGATGCAGTGGAAAGGAATGGAGAGATGATGTTCGAAGTAAGAGAAGAAAAAAACAAAGGTGAGAAAGAAGAAAAAAAAACAAAGGTGGGAAGGAAGAAAAAACAAAGGTGAGAAAGAAGAAAAAAAACAAAGGTGAGAAAGAAGAAAAAAACAAAGGTGAGAAAGCGCGCGTAGTGTGGGAGGAGCGCATGGTGTTGGCAAAGGGTAGGAAGAGTGTTAGATTGGGGGAACTTACTAGTCTTGTAAAGTCGTAGAAGAAATCTTCGCGGCGAAGATGGTTGGTAGAGAGGGTAAATGTGTGGCTGACCTTGACGTGCAGAGTAAACAAAGATCGAAAAGCAGAGGTGTCCAAACTTAGACTAGAGTATGAAAGAGGACGACGAATGATTGACTAAGCACGACTAAGCACAAAATGATCAAGTTGCGATGTTTGTTGTGGTGTGAAAAAAAAAAAAAAAAAGTCGGTTGAAGGCGCGTTGATGGGAATTTATAGACAAGGCCGACTCGCTTCTCTCCATGGCAATCACCTCAGGCTGGAAATAATCGAGCCAATGAGCGTCTGTTTTCTTTGTTTTTAGACGTAAACAAACCTGGTGAATCGAGCCGAAGCAGGGGTTAGGCAGTATTTTTCGAAAAAATCTTTTTTCTCACCTTACATAGTTTTTTGGCTTGAGAGAGAGCTCCCTCGCCCACGCGAAATATACCTGCATAAAGGCATTTCAAAGTGTCTGCAATAGGCTGGGAGGCTTTTCTGACAATGGCACTTCTCCTGAGCTTCATTCATGCAGCTCTTCGCCCACCATCAGCTTTCAATTCCTTTCAACGCTTCTTTCTTCCTCTAAGAGTCATACAAAATAGAGCAAAGGGATATACACACTTGTGGGTTTTGGATTTGGATTTTAACCTCTTAGATTATGGATTTGGCTGCTTGTAGATATAACTTCCGTCGGTGAGCAGTATGTTCTTTTACGAGATAGCATCTTGCTGACACAAACCAAGAGGTATAATCTAGACCCAAGCGTACGACATGACAGTATCATTCGCTCTCCGCCAGTCACCGACCGTCTCGATGTGACCGATACTTAGAACATTCCCCATGGCGATGGTGCACGCGAAGCCCTTGCTAGGTGTTCAGGAATTCAAGGACTACAGGCCTTGAACAGGGGTCTTGATGATGAAGCATGGACTCGAAACGGAAAAGACCTTACACTTCCTTGGGGAAGATCACACTGAGGACTTCAGGCTTAGTTTCAAATAGAATGAAGATTGGTACAGAGAAGAGAACGAAAACTACCACCAAAGGAAGGTCTGATTGCTTCTTCTACTACGCAGAAACAACATCAAAAAGACATCAAAAGAGGACTTCTCTACTTCTCACTGTATCTGCTAGATGGATATCCTTTCAGGCTTAGAACCAAAACTGTGTTTTGAAGTTGTTCCTGCTTCCCTAGCTCCTTCCCCAGAACAGGCCGTCAGAAACTGGTTCCTTACTTGGTTCAGATGCTCGAATTAACTGAATTTGAAGGCAAACACAATACGTGCTTTACATATATAGGACAAGAAGGAAACAAGACATTGAATCTGGATGACTTTGATCTGCAAGCTATACACATATGGAATATACAAAAGTATCGAGGTGTTCTGAAGGCAAGCTGGATTCTGGTGAGCACACTGTTGACGTACTGTACAACAACGTCCTCATCGGACTGAACTTTTAAGGAGATCAAAGATTCTAAACTTCTATTGCTTTTCTTTCTAGCACCTTCCCCTTTTCTCGCTCTACTAATATATAGAAGGATCTTTCGAGTCTGCTTCACCAACTTTATTTTTCTCGTACTGTATATAGGATACATTGATGGAAATGTATTAAATCATCCATATGATTGAATAAATATAGGATATATCGCAGAGGTTATTTTCATCTATAGCAATAGCAAACTCTATTTCTTTCCTAACCTTGAGAAACTACCTCTCGATTTTACAGCAACACTTGTAATATTACATACTTTTTTACGTCGAAGAACAAATTATCATTACTTTTAATAGATGTGAGGTGAGAGTGAGTCCCAGCCATCTGAACATAGAGCTTAGCACTTGAGTAAAGCTCTTTTGTTTGGATTGGGAAAGAGGTAGGCAGTGATTATGGCTTAGACTTGATAAATAAGTAAGGGGCGTTGAACAAATTCGATTGTGCTGTTTACTTCTATCAACGCTAATTTTCATTGTTCGTCATTGCTCAATCATTCTTTGGATATGCAAAAGGCGCTCTAAAGAGCCTCTTTGAATAATCAACATATTTCTCCCCATTCGCCGGCGGAGAAAGGCATAGGATTTACATGACTGTGAATGGCCTAGATGCTAAAAAGTGTCTATCAGGGGCGTGGGAAAAAGATCGGGATGAATCACATGGTTTAAGGTAGGACTGAGGAGGTCGTACTTGGATGATTGCTTGTGGTATCTGTCGTTTGGCTGGGCTATAAAGTTCCCTGTGGTTGTTGCTGTTAGACTTCTTTCTCTGTCCATTGCATAGGAAATGTCTAGATTGTCCTTGTTCGGCGTAATGCAATGATCAACACGACATAACTTTCCCTTTCTAGACACTCCATCGTATCCAAGCATCCCCATTTCCAACTGCATTTCACCTACAGCTACGTCCCTAGTGAGATATTAAAGCGTGCCCATAACCGATGGGATCGATCGATCGTATAAGGGTGTCTTAGACTTGCTGTGACGTCGAGATCGTAGATTCGTTCGAAGCTCTTGCAAGATTCATAGCCCACATGTCGTTCGCTTTTTGCTGTTGTAGAAGAGGTTAGCGTCGCGTAGTGACGCGACCCAATCAGATTGGAATAAATAACCGAATTTACTAATTATACAAAGTGGGTACCCCCTCTAATCCTCTGGAGCTGAGTGACGTCTATGATAAATATACAATTCCCTTCTTTTTGCATATCCCCCTTTCATCCATCAAAAACTGAATGCTGTAATTCAACCCCAAACTGATCTTTTGCGATGAACCTCATCTGTTTCTCAACATCATCCTCCATCCCGTCTCCAAAGCCAAACCACTGCCTTATCTTACTCGTATAGAAAATCACGTCTGTTCCCAACAGCACGAATTTGAATAGCAAATGTCTCCAGCCATTGAAGAATCTCTCGGTGAAACTCAAATCCTTACTATCAACCAAACTCCTACTTGCCCAAGACCCCGTCATCTTGACCCTGTTCACAGGACTCCCAAGGAACTGATTATTCCCCATTACGATCCTCATATTTCTCCCAATAAACAGCAATTCTCGGGGAAAGTTCTCTTCCTCAGATAAAACATCGCGAATCCCTTGACGCATGCGTTCCTGCACCTCAAAATGCCGTTCCGCAGCCGTCTTGCCCTTCAAATCTCCCATGATGCGCTCTTTGGTGCTACTGTCTCCACCTTCATAAGGTCTCATTAGCGTAGCACTCGCAAAGAGATCAGGAGCTTTTATGCCCCAGGCGCTTGTGATTTCTGACAGTGCGTCGTTATCGAATGTCATTATGGCTTTCCAGAACCGACAATATTCATGTCTGAATTTGGGAGTCATAGTAACGTAAAGACCATGGTCGATAAGCACTAGTTCTGGTTGGCCGTTGGGCTGCCGCCGGATGAAGATATTCCCGGGATGTGGATCACAATGAACGATTCCCCAGAGAAACATTTGTGCGGAGAAGAGGTCGACCATAGTGGTCATTACTTGTTTGAGGCTTAAGCCTAATCCTCCTTGATCCCTTGGGCCTTTCCATTCACTTCGATCAGGCTTGAGGTTATCGTTTGAAAAGTTATCGGATTTGATTGGAGATGCTGAAAGCGGTGTTCCGTTTGCACCTGGAGAGCCGCGGCCATTACCACCATACCAGGGAGCCGTCAGTGCTTCTTTGTCCCAAAGACGGACTCCCTCGATCCATTCAGTGGTTATTACTCGCTTCGAAGATAGCTCTCGATATATTTTTGGTATGTAAACTCTGCCTCGTAAACGTGGTTCGCCGGCTATGAGCTCAGACATCTTCTCTGAGTTGTTGGCTTCATTTACAAAGTCGGTCTCTAGCATCAACCGCTCGGTTATGTAGGGGACAAGGCTATAGAGGGGGAGATCAAACCAGTAAGTGTAGACCCTCATTACCACTCTACACTGGGTTAGCAAAAAATTCAAGCAAATTTTCACCAGCCCAGGAAGACATACTGAAAAACCCTATAGGTAAAGTCAGTATTTCGAGATCAAGAAGGGGGTAGTAGTATAAGTTTTGACAGGTTTAACTTAAAATGTCCCAAGTCGCCTAGAGTATCCAAGAAAAGGTTAGACTCGCCATAAATCCCAACCGACTTGATGTGCTATTTCCCTCTTCTGCACCTTTATGGCCACCTCTCTTCCATCTCCTAATCTTGCCCAGTGAACCTGAGCTACCGAAGCAGAGGCTCTAGCTTTCTTCTCCATGAATCCCTTGCCCGGTTGCCCATCAAAGCTTACGCCAAAAACCTCCTCTGGACTTCTCCGACCAAAATCCTCATATATGACCTTGTACACGTCACTCCAACTGTTTTGTGGAGCGTCATCGAACATCCGAGCGAACATTTTTTGGAACTCTGGAGGAAGGATAGCACTTTGCATAGCAATAGCTTGCCCAATCTGTGAGGTCCATTAGCGGAGCACTTCTATCTCGTAGAATTATACATACCTTTAAATATAATCCGCCATTCTGGTGTAAAAGGTCGAAAAGTCTCTCGGCATTTCGCTGATGTAAATCCGCTATATCTCCACCAAAAAAGGGTTTGGGCCGGAAGTTAAGTTTGTAATCAGCAGCAACTACAATTCCCAATCCAAATGTCCGCAGAGACCGTGCTATTGAAGAGGCATACAGCCGCGAATCGATGAGGTACAGGGTGCCGACCACGACAGAGGTGTACAATAATCTTCGGCCCCATTTGACGGATCGGGGATAAAACTTTGCTGGCCGTGGTTTTCCCAATTCTTCCGGAGATGGTGGTACAAAGGATTGGAATCTCTGTATTTGAATAGAGCGGCGTGTTGCTTGCGGGTATCTACCAGTCTTCCATAATCCTGTTGTAGGCCGAGTGAGGTATGTAGGATCTTTGGTGGTGCAATTCGAGGTCGACACGAATGTTGGTGGAGGATTGCAGGAATTGGAGAGATTTGACAGAGGTCTACAGCCGGGTCTTATGCAACGCGAAAGTCTTGCAGTGCGCAGTGACATGTCGAGTTTTGAACTAGAAAAAACAATGAGGGCTTTTGAGGGATTGTCATGGCAAGGGCTTCTTCGGTGGCATTACATGTTTGTTTCGCTTATCACCGTTATCACCGACCCCGATTTGAAAAAGGCCCTTACCTCACCTGGCATTTTTCGTATTTTTAGATATTTGTAAGTCATGTTAAGGTCGAGGGGAAAGATATTCTCGTAACGGACAGCAAGAACCGAGAAACATTAAGGTAACGTTCATCATCATGGCATTCTCGAAGATCACTACCGGTGATCATGTTTGTTCTTCTCGCATGACAATCCCATATCTCCTCTTCTGACATTTGCTAACAATAGGCCAGAGCAGTGTGTGGGAGGCTGCTTCGAACAGTGAGGCTCTCTTTGGAACAGTCGAAGATTCTCTTCCGGAGAGTAAAGTCGCAACAATTCTGCATGACGATATCTTGAGATTTGGCCGCCTTGCGATGGACGTACCCCGCAGGATGATGCGGCGACTGAGAGGGGGTTGCTTTCATCCTCTATCGTCATCCTTGAAAAGCCGGATTCGAGACCTGCAAAGACAATGTATCTCCTACAGACCAACATTTTGCTTTGGAAAAGCATAGGTCTTCAATGCTCGTTTACCTATGCATACGAAGGGATGATGATAGAAGATATGTACTGTAGGATGGCAAACGCCATCGATCAATTCGATTTCCGGTGAGTGATAGCGACAGATCGCCATGGTGGAACAAAGGCTGTAGGAGAATTCATACCCATACCTAGCGAGATGAGATCTGGGACAGCACAGCCATGGGCCAGCCTTCGCTGAGTTCTTTTCTGATCATGTAAATTATCAATTCAATTCAATTATGACTTCCTCAATACAATACCATAAATTCTCTCGTCGTTTCCGCTGCCACGGAACAGCAGTGCCGTAACTTTCCATTCTCGTACCCATTCCAACGCAAACCATCAAATCAGGAGGCGACGCCGTCCACACGTCCGAATCCTGTTGCTTAGCAAATCGAGGTACCATCATCTCGAACCAGGACCAGAACCAGAAGTGAACAAGGACGCCGTCACTCTGCATTTCGACTCTTCTATTCGTCCATATCGATTGTGGCGAACTGCAACGCTCTCGCAAAGACCCGGCCATCGTTCATACCTGCATACCTGCATACCTACCTGCCTCTGCATGCATCACCGTGATTTCGCAGCTATCCCCATCAAGAGAAGAGACCACCAAATCCGGAAGGTCAATTAGCCTGTATTCTCCACGTTCAGGTGTCCGAACACTAGTCTTCCCCCGCCAACTATTCAACGGATTGCCTCCCACGATCGTTGCACTGCACCACCCAACCTCTTTCAACTCTCGATATCCATTTCGAATATCCCCTTTCTCTTTCGACGATCAATGCGACACCAAGGAATCTCGCAATTCGCCGTCATACATGGGATTTCTCGGGTTGAGACCCTACAACAACATTCTACCTCGTACCATCTCCCTTCGCAGATCAAGATTTGATTCTCCACTCCGCGGGCCGCGTCTTGAGGGCGCTGGCAACTGCTAATAATTGGAGACGGCGAGCATAAGGAGGACATCATGTTAAGGCCTGCGACCCCTTTGTCGGTCCTGCTCTTTGCAGCGTTCGCCTTGCTGCTCATCTCAATACTTTCAACTCCCATCATCAGGTCGATCCCTTTGGCATCTTTCGGAGGGGTTGATTTTGGAGTCTTTGGCTTCTGTGAAGGGACAACATGTAGCCGCATTAAAATCGGATATAATACTAGTAAGGAAACCCAAGATTTCTAGTCTCAAAGGCGGGAAAGACGTCTCGCAATGCAACCAGCCGGATGTGCATGATCTCAAAGCTAACGAATTCTATAGCAATTCTCCTCGATCCTGCTCAATCGGCGACTTTTGACCTTCCGACATCTACCAGGTCAACGCTCTCTGCTATACTCGTCATTCATCCTGTTGCAGCTTTCTTTACTCTCGTCATGCTAGTACTTGCAATCTCGGCGCATTTTCATTCTCCTTCACATTCTCCTAGATATCTATTAGGCATATTCATCTTCAGCATCCTCACGCTACTGCTATCTCTGTTGGCATTCTTAATTGACGTCTTGTTGTTCGTTCCACATATGTCATGGGGTTCATACATCGTCCTTGCTGCTACGATCTTGATCGGTGCAAGTGGTATCGTCTCATGTGCTATGCGGCGAACACTTGTTAGTCGAAAAGCTCGACAACGTCGTATTGCGGAGAATGCCGAGATGAATGGGGAAAACTTCTACAATCGGCAACAAGCTGCAGCTCCACTTGTTCCAGTAGTGACAGGAAATAGCATGACAAACACACCAGGTGGAGCAGAGAAATTGCCTACGTTTGCGACTTACGAAGTACCTAAAAGTGCAGAAGAGCGAACTAGTCAACGGACTAGCGACGAAAGAATACCATTGACCGCCAGATCACAAGAAAACAGCTCTCCTAATAATATGCCTCCAAATGGAGGCATAGGTACGAACGAAAGATTCGGGGGACCACAAAGGATGGGCAGCCCACCCCGAGACCAATATGGAAATCCTATGCCGATGCAGCCTGTGTCGAATGCATATGGGATGCAGCGTCGTGACGGTTCCGCAGGCCCTCCATTAAATCGCCAGTACTCTGACCCCTCGATGAATTCGAGAGGGAGAGGTGGCATGCCTATGGGTGGATATAGGGGAGGACGGGGTGGCTATCCAAATGGTGGAAGAGGAGGCTATAATATCCCTCCTGGTGGATATAGAGGAGGAAGAGGTGGCTACGGGAGGGGTGGGTTTTCGGGACCCTACCGCGGAGGAGGAACGCCAATGGGTGCAGGAATGAGAGGGAGAGGCCCTCCTGCTCCGGGATATGGAGCACCCCCAAATGGCCAATATGGAAATGGATACGGTCGAAGACCATCTCCCATTCAAGGACCTGAAGCATACAGAGATGTCTCTCCTATAGGACAAGGACCCACGATACCATACATCGCCTATAACACTAGCGACAATGGTAGACGTGATAGTCTTCCTCGTGCTGAGTCACCACCTCCATTAAACGATCTTGGACCTGTTGGACAAGCAGTTGAAATGGATGCGACAACAGGAAGCCCTTCTAATGCACCCACAGGGTTTGGGCAATTCGGAAACCTCAGAGATAGCGATGGAGATGTAGCGGGAATGGTTGGACTACAACAGCAGAGGATGAACCGCCACGAGAGCGAGACCAGTAGATACAGTAGTGACGAGTAAGACGCTCATTCTCTTGTCCTCTTCCATCGCAAGTCTGGGCCATGGCTAACTCAATTAGGCCTTATGTCCCACCAAGATCAGCATGGGGAGCCGGTGGGAGATCATCTCCTCTGAATCCGGCACAAGCCGTCGAGCTCCCTAACCCTACGTTATCGGGACGCAACCGCGGGAGTTCTAGTGATAACTACTTTGAGGACGTTGATCCTCGTTTTGCAGATCCCGTGCTTCCTGAAACCAATTCTCTCGTCCCTAACGCCCTTGCTCCTGGACGCCCCAACAACAGTTCTAACAAGAATCTTCAGCCCATCAACGTTGGTGGTCTAGATGGCAACAACTCATCAAATTCCTTGGAAGATCTACAATCTGGGTCTCGAAGCCCAGCAGAATCAGACCGATCAAATTTCACCTCTGTTAGTCAACGAGGAATCAATCCTCGATGGCCGGGTCCGACTGGATATGGAGCTCCCATGCCAGCGAGAAGACCAGTGCCGCAACAGCGGACAGACCTGCTTTTGAATTCGAATCCCGATTTTGAGCTCCCAGGAGGTAGGGGGAGAACCGGAGTAGGGCTGGGCAGAGGCATTAGACCGAACCCAGAATATCTCGGATAGGTATCATTCAAAAACGACACGAGAATTTTCACCATTCGACCATGTTATTTAAGAAGGCATCTAAGGATGTCGGGGAAATTTAAAGCGTAAATAATGGCAGGACTTTTCTCCTTTGTCGATAGATTTCGACGGTGAGGCGTTTTAGGCACCTATTCTCCTATTCTTGAAAACATCGAAGGGGGTCTACGATTTTACAAAAACTAGTCGCCATCCTGCCTTCAACTGTACATATAGGCACGGATAGCTTTCCCTTCTGATCACGATTGAGCGAGGTTGCTTTTGTTTCTTGTGTCTGAGTAGCCAGTCCCGCAGCCCTTAGTTTTGGGGGTTTCGTGTTCGATATAGAAATCACGGGGTATTGCATGGCATAAGGATGGGGATAAGCCGGTATAGGGTAGTGTCGCTATGCGACATCAAAGCCGTAATCCAGATAGGAATCAAGGCGTTTCCAATGATCTTTGATAGCTTCCGAATTTTGACTATTCGACATAGTCGACCAATGGAAATCATAATCATAATTTAGAGTTTTAGGCCTATGGAAGGAGGAAAGTGATGATATACTCGCTCCTGAGCGCACAACCACATCTCTAATGAAGTCCAAGTCCTCATCACTGAAATCCTTTCTGGTTGATTGCTGACATGTCACTACGCAAATTGTCGATTTTAACAAGGGGCCAGAGGGAGGGGTGCATTTATGCAACGGTTGGTAGCATCGAAGCTATGAGGATTGATCGAATGTGAAATATAGCTGCGTCCTTTCGAGGAGGGAATGCTTTATGGCAATTGAATCTTTCCTCTCTCATCTGGAATATATAGTGCATAAGTACATAGACATAAGTACAAACATAAGTACAAACATAAGTACAAACATAAGTACAAACATAAGTGCATAAACATAAGTACATCAGTACAAACATAAGTACATAGACATAAGTTCATAAAGCCAATAGCCAATCAATGATGAGTATCTCTTCCCAATACGGTTACTCGTCCACATGAAACGATTCGAGATCAAATATCCCGAACTCCGCCTTTACCAATGACGACCCCCGTCTCCAATAGCAAATATGCGTAACCCCTGAGTGATGAAAAGGTACAAACCCATTGACCCATTGATCCAATGCAAGAAGAATCCACAGCCAAAAACCCAACCAAAGGCAATCTCCTCTTCTCTTGTCCCTTTCCATTACAACCTCCTTTTGCTTCATCACACAACTGGTTCCAGAAACGCCGTGGCAGTGCCCGCTCGACGTTCTCCATCGCTACGAAAGCTTGCTCTCTATCTATGTGCAGGAGAGAATCGCCATTCGATCCTCTAAACTCTCTCCAAGAAGGCCTCTGATCAAAGTCCAATCCGACGACCAGCACGCCTTCCCGACGGCGACCCCTTTCCGACGACACAACCGTTTTGGAGATATTGCGCATTCACATCAACCCTTCTGAACCTGAGGTACCAAGCTCTACCCGTCCATGAAAAACTTTCTGAAGCCCACCTTTGCATACCATTTCCACAGCACCCCGTCAGCTTCCCAATCCCATCGAGACTGCACACACACATTTTCCATCTCCTCAGAATCCTGTTTTACTTTTCCCGCAAGCAAACACCATCGCGAAATAAATCACCCGTTCCCTGCATATCTGTAACTCTTCGCATCCAATCAACATGGTCTCTACCAGTCGACCACGAACCCCTAGCGCAAGCACCGCTACATCACCATCGGAGAAGCTTACCGTCATTCCCGAGAAAAACCATCCTCCTCGTCGATCAAGCTTTGGTTTGCTCCTGCGAAGAACCAAGAGCGGCGGAGAGCTATCCAAAAAACAAAAGGCTGTCGCCAAGGAGGCAGAGCTGCAGCGGCAACAACGGGAAGCTGGTGAGTTTGACTTTAGCCTCGTCCTCACCTTCCAAGTAGATGCGGGACCTCACACGCCAAACTCTATGCGCCAAAACAACAGAGACATCATTCCTTCTATGTTTCCCCGCTGGCCCAGTACTGACTTGCGTATTTCCCAGCTGCGATTCCAAAATCTCCTCCTCGTCTTCCAGATCTCGCGCAACCCCCACAACTGCAGTCATTCGGTGGAGAAGATCGACCAGATTCGGTTGCTCTGATTTCTGGGAAGGCAGGCTCATACCAAGGTCGTGGCTCGATGGAACCCACACGCACCGCCAGTCAACAAGTGCCAATCCCCCCCATCCCATCGGGTAGTGTGCGCAATGGCAATTGGGTAGATCCATACGCTCGAACCGAGAGCATGACCCATCGTGGACGTATGTATATTCCTCAATTGGTCGCGGAGTATCTGCATGCCAATCCAATGCCTGGAGAATGCTCTCAAGCTGACTGTGATAATATCCAGGTTACAGCTATGCCAGTAGTGCAGTCAGCACAATCAACAGCCCCCGCCGAGTAAGAAGACGGAAGGACCCAACTCCATTCAAGTACGTTTCCATGACTGCGTTCCACAATGTGACTTGATAGCTGACATTTCCAGCATCCTCATTCTTGGAGCCCGTTCTTCCGGAAAGACATCTTTCCTTAACTTCCTCAGAACCTCGTTAGCCCTGCCCGCGAAGAAGCGTGGCCCTCGTCCCACTGATCTGGTCGAAGATATCTTCGCGCCGCAAAACTCGAAAAGTGGTAACTTCGAATCACACTACATTGAGACGGAGATCGATGGTGAGCGGATCGGCTTGACTTTGTGGGATTCGGAAGGATTAGAGAAGAACGTGGTTGACCTGCAGTATGTATTCTAGGGCTCCATGTGTCGGAAGCACCGAGGCCTTTTCACATCATGCTGACGATCCATTTTCTAGGCTTCGCGAGATGTCCTCCTTCCTGGAGAGCAAATTCGAAGAAACATTCACAGAGGAACAAAAAGTCATTCGAGCCCCCGGAGTTCAAGATACGCATATTCATTGCGCATTCCTCATCCTCGATCCTGTCCGGCTCGACCGAAATATTGCGGCAGCGAAGAAATTAGCCTCCAATGGTAACGGCCATGGTGCCAACGGAAAATACACTTCGGGGCCGCGGGTGATCGGCGGACTAGATGAAGATCTCG
Organism: Chlorencoelia australis; assembly: GCA_003988815.1. NCBI lineage: Eukaryota > Fungi > Ascomycota > Leotiomycetes > Helotiales > Cenangiaceae > Chlorencoelia > Chlorencoelia australis. The sequence continues at coordinate 35,180 of QYAN01000119.1, forward strand.
ATCTACAAGTGCTCCGAACACTGCAGGGAAAAACAACCGTGGTACCTGTCATTTCAAAGGCTGACACTATCACCTCGGCCCATATGACTTACCTGAAGAAGACGGTTTGGGACAGCCTCCGCAAAGCCAACATCGATCCTCTCGAAGCTCTCGGGTTGGACGAAGAGCCCGAAAGCCCAAGGGCTTCGGGTCGCATTGACGAAGGGGATGAGGATTCTGAAGACGATGCCGAAAACTCCAGCGATGAGCTCCCAATTCAAACTACAGAGCCATCTTCATCTCCAAACTCAAAACGTCTGTCGTCAGGTTCTGTCCGTCGCCACAAGCCTTCCGAAGACTTGGATGCTGCCGAGATCCCTTACCTTCCGCTCTCAATCATCAGCCCGGACATGTACGAGCCAGATGTCATCGGTAGACAGTTCCCTTGGGGATTCGCAGATCCGATGAACGTCGAGCACTGTGATTTTGTCCGCTTGAAGGATGCCGTTTTCAGTGAGTGGAGAGGCGAGCTCAGGGAAGCAAGCAGGGAGCTTTGGTATGAAGGATGGAGAACCAGCAGACTTAAACATAGGGAGGCAAAGCCTAGACGATGATCTCCTGTTCCGTTGCGTTCATGTCTCAACCCATTCTTCGACATGGCATGATGTCTCACCAAAACAACACGTCTTGGAGATGTTCGGAAGACGACGAGGGTGGTTAATTTCCGGTTGTAATTTGCAGATTTTTCCTTTTTTGTCAGCTGCATACCCCCTTACTTTGCGTTTGATATTTTATCTTCTCCTTTTTACGGGACGGCCGGCTTGACAGAGCGAAGGGCTGTGAGCGGAGATGTATACCTAGATCTTTGCTTCTACAGCGACTGGATGCGCTAAGCTATTATGTGTTTTACACTATTAAGGGGAGGGGAGGTGGAACTTTGAGAGGAAAGATGATACGAAGCTCAGCAAGCACCATCAGATTTTTTTTTACGTGTATGGGGTTTGTTGTAACTAAAACTTCTTTTCGAGTGACTCTTTCCTTTGATTCATCAACTACCTTACATGGAACAAGTGGCCTCCGAAAGAGAGATGGAGAGAGGGAGGCAAGATATGCTTGGGCGGATTATGGTAGATTATCGGATGAATTTTATGGTGCTTGTCTTATCTGGTGCACTTTTTTTTCCCTGTGAAGCGTGAACGTTACTCGTAGGATTCTCACAGAAGGGGTATAAGAGGCATTACAGGATATAAGGAGTGAGTGCGGCATTACAAGATATAAGGAGTGAGTGCGGCATTACAGGATTGAGGCTGTGCTATTTATTAGCAAACTTGAGGCTTGTCATTCTTCAAAGTTTCACAGTTAAAACATGTCACTGAGAAGGTATTATTCGATGTGTGCTAAAAGAAGAATAACTCGATCGAGTCTCTACCCTCCTTACCTATTCATAGACAAAGGTTGAGTAAGGTGTGCAGCAGGTGTGCAGGTGTGAGTAAGAAATAGATAGATAGAGAACCCATAACCAGTCACGGAAGAAGGAATCAATTCGGACGGACGATCTTGTCCTCTAGCCCATCTATAATACCACCACGCATAGTTATAAGAGTTCTCCTTCCATCCATGGGATAGAAGAAGAATCCGCTCTTAGGCTTAAGCTTAAGCTTAATAATAATAATAATAATAATAATAATAATAATATATACCCTTAGAGTACTTTTTCATCAGCATGTAATTTCTCTCTCTCCCTCCCTCCCTCCCTCCCTCACCGAGAACATCATCTTAGGTCTACCTACCTACCCCTCCTAAATAATAATAATAAGTAAATCCATCCATCCATCCATCTTCTATTACTGTACTGTACTATACTGTAGAAGCGAATGACTCTTTGAAAATCCAGAGGAATGAATGTTTCAATTTTTCCCCACACCCCCCGGGTTTCTTTCTTTCCTTGAAAAGTTTCGCCTGGAAAGATATGATGATGAATACAATGAATACAATGAATGAATGAATGAGGAAGTAGAAAGAAAAGAAAAGAATGACAAATGGATGGATGGATATTATATTGCTTAGGACCTTAAACCCACCGGAGTTGGATGACTTCAAAAAGAAAAGAAGTCCTAAATAGAGCATTATATTTATATGGAGAGGACTCAAAAGGAGGGATGGTTAGAATTTGAATCATCTTCACGGATTGGATGATTCGTCATAGCTGCAGTTCACCCTGAATACTCTTGTTTCGTTCGGCAATTAGTTGCTATTTATAGTAGAGGTAACTGTTGATAGAGGAGTGAAGTGGGAGGAGTTGGTGGAACGGGTTGATGATAAACTCCCTTTTTTTTTCCTGATGGGAAATCTATAAAGATAATCAAGCAAAGCCAGAAGCCCAGGACCCGCTTCCAATTCACACCTGATGATCCTTTGCTTCCAATTCACACCTTATGATCCTTTGCTTCCAACGACGACAATGTCTTAACAGCATCTTCCAAAGCCTCCAAAAACAAAACAAAACGAACCCGAAACACCATTGAGCTAGGCACTTTGAAACAAGGCATATTCCCAGAAACGCATTAATGACATCTCGTCGTCACACACCTTCTGTGGCCAGTTTTCTAGACGCTTCATATCCTATGCACATTATCGTTTGCTCAAGCGCTTGTTAGCCTTGACAGAAATCAATCTGCCTCTCATGCAGTACTATCATATCACTTTGCCATTACTTCCGGGTGCTAAAATAAATGAGGACATTTGAAGACAACTTCAGTAATATATGGACAAATACAAATTTCTTTTATGGCGTATGGCACTTTTAACCCGGCCTAACCTGCGTATGCATGCCTTTTCCTCATAAATATCCAAAAGTAGTGTACATCCATCCTTCTCTAAGAAGTTTTCAAATATCTAAAATATTCCTCCACTTTCAACGCCCTGAACTCCATACGCTTTATCCAATCGCAAATCTAAATTATGCCGTTATAAAAATGGATGCGTTCGCTATTGATGATCCTGACCCTTCTAAGAACAAGTTAGCGATGCATGTCTTTGGAAAGAGGAGTCTCTAACTTACTAGAGGCACAGTTTGTAAACACTTCCCCTCCAACCACCTCGCAAACTTAACCGTTGGCACATCCACCACCCTCCAAAAAATATCCGATACCCAAATAATAACCGGCAAATAAATCATCAATCCCAATACCCAACAGACATGTCTCCCCCAAAACGAACTTTTCCCAATATAAAAATCAAACATGGGCACAAATATCGGTTCCAGGATGGTCAAACATAGATTATGCATGAGATATAGCGCGTAAGAGATGCTGCCGAGATATTGAGGAATAGGAGTGTTGAAGATTGATTGCAGAAAAGGGACTTGTGTGCATGCAATGACGATTTGGAATGCCGCCAGGCAGAACCAGACTCGTTGTCCGGCATAAGGTTCTGGAGCGTGGGAATCAAGGAAGGAAAGGCCCCAGACTTCATCGACGTGGTCGTTGGTCCACGAGGCGATGAAGAGTCCGGATAGGACGTTTACGAGCCAGAAGGCGGTGACGAGGGTGGATTTGGTGCAGGATCCGCATTCTTTGGTACATTCTTTGTCTTTGATTGTGATGCTTTCTTTGGTCGTTGGGAGGAGGTCATGTACAAGATTTGAGGCGCGGGATTGTAGGAGAATTACTTCGGCGAGGAACATGCCTCCCAGAAATTCGACAGCATGTAATTCGGCCGAGTAGAAACAGAACGCGGAGATTCCGGCCAAGAGAAAAAGGCGTATATTGACCGCGCAGTGGGAGAGACCAAGTAAAACGAGGAACAAGAGAAGGGATTGTGCGAATTCGACGGGAATGGTCCACAAGGCGGGGTTATAGCGTGGTTGTGGCATCGAGGGGTCGTCCCAGGACCAGGATGATTGCAGCAGATACCAGCACGTTTCCCACCCGTTTGTTATTTGGGCCGAGAGGGAGTACAGGGGGAAGCCGTAGCGGGCCGTTGAGAGGCCGTAGTATACTGCTACGGCCATCATGAAGAGAGTGATGAAGGAGGGGAGGAAGAGGCGGACAGCTCGGCGGAAGACCGAGGACGAAAGGGTAGATGCTAAGGCTGCATATTGTTGCGAGTGGATTTGCTTGATGGGTTTGTAGGCCAGGACGAATCCGGATATGATAAAAAAGATGTGAACCATGGGTCTGGCGGAATATAAGACTCGCAGGAAAGGGAGTTGTAGAGGCGATGAGCGCGCGCCAGCTTCGTATAATCCATAAGGTTCGGTCCACCACCCCTGTCACGACATGTATGAGGCGGTTTTCGTCGATCAACGGGGGAAGTCTTGCTTACAATATTCTCTTCGGTGTAATGACCCATAAAAACGACAAAGGAAGCCACACCACGCAAGCCATCGAGGTATGAAGTCGGATGTAATCTTTGAGCTTTGGAGGAAGTGGACCGCATTCTTCGTTGGAGGAAACTGGGAGTCGCACTGATGGCTAATTTTTGAAGCATACGCTTCCCCGAGGTTAAGAAAGCGACATGGTCAGGATGCGCAGTCCCCTCTTCACAAGCGGCCCAAATCGGTTGATGTTTCTGCATCGTCTCCGTCTCCAGATAATTTGCGAGGGTCATGGCCAGGCAGGCTCGGACTTTATTGGAATGTAGAAGTGGTGGAGGAGGATGCGGAGGTGTTCATAGATCTCGACATGTGATTGTGACCAGTGCTGTGGAAGGAAGAATGAATGAAAACGACGCCCAGAAAGAAAGAAAGAGAGAGAGAGAGACTGAGAATGGGAAGAACGAGATATAAAGAGATGGAAAAGACGGAAAAGACATGGCGAGGTGTGAGGTGGGGCTAGCTAATATAGATAGGAGTGCTAAATATGATCATGACGTCCCCTGTCCATTGTGGCCACTTCTCTTTCGAGGGGAGGATCATGCTGGGGAATCTGCTGGGGAGCCCTTGTCAGCGGATGCGAGCATGGTTGGGGGGCGCTTGGAGAAATGTCGCGGCAGAGGGAATTGCATTGGTGGCCAGAAGAGGAGCGAGTAAGGATTGAATGGTCGAATGGTCGAATGGTTGAATGTTGAATGTTGAATGGTCCAATGTGCAAGCCTTGAAACGGCAAAGGCTGATGTTTCAATCCGCAACGCATCCTCCATCAGCACTAGGCCTAATGCGCTCCATTACGCGAGAATCAATGCTTAATTTAATCGCGCGTCTGAGCTTTATGAGTGAGTGCAATGACTTCGTAGCTTAAGAGCTGAATGAATAATGGCGAGGACAGAAGGAGCGACGGTCGCAATCGAGGAACTGGCGAAACCGGTTACTCGACCGGTTCAACTAGCGACACAGGGTCACGCTCCATGGAAAGAAAACGGCAGAGATTTGTTCCGAAAATGCCAAATTACCAACTCCACTTCTCCATTCGAAAATTGACCTTCTACACGCTGCCAAGGGCAGGCAATCTCCCCCATTTCCTCATTCGGACATCAGGTTTTGGGGTTTTGAGCCAAGTATCATTTCAAGCACTCCTCCCCATTATTGTATCGGTCGAGATTTCTGAGAGCCACGGGATCGTAAATTGGTAAGCAGACTTGGGTGTGGAGGATAAATGATATGAGTCTTGCAACGAATGCATACGCGATGAGGAACGATGTATGTTCCATCATTGGTGGCATGGCTGTTGTCGTGCAACAAAGGTGGTTTTGCCGTGGTTGGACTTTATCTGCGTGCTTGACGCGATGTGATACTGTCCAGTGCTGCATTCAAGATTGATCCTTGATGCGAATCAATATTCTTGAAATAGGTCAATGATGCAAATCTTCAACATGGCCTCACTTCCATACCCATCTCAAATCAACATTTCTTTCTCAACTCCAATTCCCCTCCTCAATCCCTACCCCAGACTGTGTGATCGTCCCTTCCCCATCGACGATCACACAAAAGAGTTCAACCCCATGCAAGGAGAACTTATATGTCATATCTTCAAAGCCATAGCAGAGACGAGCATAGAGCTCTTGTATCTTTGCAGCCAATTGTTCTGGAAAAGCCCCGCACTAAGCTCAGCCACATGTAGCCATGCCATGTCCTTAGCTCGAGAGCTCTACACATTGACAACACTGCCTCAATCCAATACTGCTATCGCCTTGCGACGGCTCTTGTGAAAATACAGTCGATGAGGCTATCCGCGATTGAGGTCAATCCACCGCTATATTTGAGGAGTTGTGAGAGAAAGAGAAGTTCATATTTGTTCTTTAGATGATTGCAAGGAAACACAACAACGCTGTGGGCTTAGTGTATGATTGGTTGGCTGCGCTTATTTGCACTGACGACTTCGAAAGTACTACTACAGACTACAGCACAGAAGCTTGAGGTTATCGTGAATGTATGTTAAAATTGCAAATCGTTCTTGTGTTTTCAATCTTCCTCATTCCAACGTCCATCATTATGTTTGGCGGGACCTCATTTTGTTTTCTTCCTCTTCCCCTGAGCAATCACTAATTACTCACAAGGCCTTGTTCGAGAATCATACGGTGATTTAACCATATCAGCTCGGTTGTAGTGTGATTTTCTGTTTTTATCATATCACCCCCGCTTCCTTTGCAATATAATGTATTCTATAAACGAGGGAAGCTCTTCTTGTACCACTCGACTGAATCAAAGCCCACTTCCACTTGTCGCAGTAGAGTTATCCGAGAGAACGAGGCTGAAAAAGCTGGCTCTTCCTCCTAAAGTTTAGGGGTAGTCTCTGTTTCATTTTGCAGGCTGGCATGGCTGAACCCCAAAAACATTAAGGGTAATCTCCATCTAAGTTCAGGTGGAGAAGTGATCCAAAAATGAAATCTGGAGAGAGCCTGAAAGAGGCGCTGGCCATTTAGAGTATAGGTCTTTTGAGGGGGATCACGGCGCCAAAGGCAGCCATAATTCGATGCTCCTGTTCGGAAAATGGACTTGCACTTCTGTGAGGATTATTCATTCTACCTTATTGACTTCGATTATAGCGGATTCTTGTCACTGAGCTTCTCGAGTTTGACAATGTCTGGCAGCCACCACTAGATGACGAGAAGACTACAAGACCCATTTTGCATTAAGCAATGCAGGCCAAACATGTTTCAGGAAAGGAATCTCAGTTCCAAGGAGGCTGGGGGAAGGGGTTGTGCGGCCCTTTCCAAAATGTGTTAAAAAAACACAAAATACAATCATCGTTTAAGAAGGTGAGAGGTTTTGGTATCCCTTTCTCCCCTTCCACGCTACTCGTCCGAAGTAGAAACTTGTACTCCTACCCTTCAATCTCCTGGCAAAGATAAATCAAAATGTCATCCCAAGAACCCCCCCTGTCACCGGCAAATCTATTCACCCGCTAAGAGCAAACATAAAGTACATATTCCAAAATGAACAGAGGCCTCCCAACAAACAAAGCAAACTCCATCGTGGTATAGTGGTAGCTGCCCAGAGCCCAAACTGGGTTACCAAAGATCCGGCAATGATGGAAGCGAACCCACCTACTTTGCTATACATACCCGAGTTTAACTAACCCCCGTCGCGAGACATTAAATCATCCTCCAAAACCATGCTCGGCATGGTTTCCATGGGAGCTCCTCCGACGGGTCGGGGGGGTTCCCTGAGTTTTTGCTCTCCTTGCCTAATGAAGGAAGATCCAATCTAACATGATGAACATTATTAGCTTTTGCATTTTCAGACTAGATGTACCTAGTATGCAAGAGTGTTCAGATACTGTTATATCGAGGGAAAACAGTTCTTCGCATTTGAGCGTTTGAATTATCTAGTGCTTGCGTCTATGATATTGTTGTGGGTAGTGAAGTCTTGGATGTAAATTGTGCGTGTGAAGCTGTGTGAGTTACAAGTCGCCAGAGTCAAACCTCCCTTGAAAAGACCCCAAGTCGAGTTCCACACCCTCAAATCCAGACTTGACTCGAACTGACGAAATACTATCCATCAATATGGAGAGAGTTTAGAAGACACGAAATGAAAATCATGACGGATATAAGTCAAGTTGTCTAATTAGGCTTCTCAAATATAATAATTATCTTTTGTTAATCGTTCTATTTTTTTTTTAAAAAAAAAAAACTACTTACGATATCACCAAATGCGAGAGTTAGAACAACAATTGTGAAACTCTAGTCTGTATTATCCTAACTAACGAGCTACCCAAAGTTTTAGAATAAAAAATTGAAAAATCCGCAAAGTCAGATACATCTCTGAACCTTGCGCTATCACTACATAGCTCCACTATAATGCAAAGTGACCCTCCTAATTCAAGTGAACCTCGTTTAAAACACAAACATATAGGATCCAAGATGGTCCTACCCATGGTATTCCTTTCGCCCAAAATCACCACAAAAAAACAATCGCTCTTTTCAATTATAAAGGGTATTTCTGTACTATTGCTGAAAATCGTCAAGTGTCGCGAAGAGAAGCAATCGTAATCATCGTCCAAAAAATTCGTTTTGGTAGTCCTGGTAATCGACTAGTCTGGATATCCGTTGGAGTATCAATCCTCGTCCTCCTCAAGCAAAGCAGGCGTTCTTCTCTCATTCCTTCGTTTTGGCCTCCTATGTCTAGAACTGCTGATATTGCTTGCTGAATCGTCTGGAGCAATCTCGCTCTGGTTGTCATCTCCTACATCCCAATCACTTTCACTACCACCATCTTGCCAAGAAGGTCGTTCGTATCCAAGTCCCATTCCGCTGTATTGTGAAGCAGGAGAGTTGGAGAAGCTCGGTTGATTTGATCGTCTTGCCTCTGATGCCATGGAGAGCCCTGCACCACGCTCTCGAAGCGCTTGGCGAACAAATTCGGCCTTTCTATGCAACTCTTCGAATGCATCTTCAAGAGCCTCCATTCCGAGATAGATCTCTCGCTCTACTTCGGCCAGAACTGCTATCTCGGTTTCTTCATCATTCGAGACCGGATATCTTTGGTGGAAAGGTGTTGGGCCTCGAGAATTAAGAGTCAAGGTACTCATGCCAGGCGAGAAAGTTTGTGAGCGCATAGGTGAAAAGGGGGTATTGTTTCGAGATCCACGAAGCAATGGGTTCAAAGGGGTAGGACCACGAGAAGCCCCAGGAAAGTCGCTAGCCGCACCTTCTGAATCGGCTCCAGACCATAGGAATCCATCAAAGCGGCCAGAAATCAGGATCTCCCATTCAGACGGGACTATGTTAGACAAGGTAGTAAGGAGGTTATGAACTTGGGGATTCTTCAACAGGTATATTGCAGCTTCTGGGTCTCGAGGGGGTATAGGCAATCGGTAAAGACGTTGAATAGACTGTACAGTCTTAATCATAAAGTCTGATCGTGGTCTTCGAAGAGGAGTAGGCGAACGTCCCATGGGTTGCAACACGATAGAGCCTGATAAGAGAGCATTGAATATAGGTCGGTCCTGTTGTTCCAAATGGGTTAAGATGGCAAAAGACAAAGTCTCGTCATCAACCTCTTGAGGAGGTGCAGCCGATGTCTCTGGACAGCTTGAAAGCCATCGGTCCACCGATTTTTTGGTCTTCTTTGACTGTTGCAGGTAATGCTCTCGAAACTCTTCAGCAATATCAGGATCTATCTTAACTGGTGAGCCTGGTCGTTGGATTCCAAAAATACCAAGGCCTGCTGCATCACCTGCCGACTTCACACCAAGCAACGCGAAATCAAATGCAGGAAAAGGAGGAAGCTCTCGCCGACCACTAACCCATTCCAAAACCTCTCCCCAGCCAAGTCCTCTGCTCCCCTCGTGAGTATCAATATTTAAGCGTTGACACATGACGCAGAGACATCCACCAGGAGGAAGATCTCTGGCAAAAACGTTCCCCAATTTATCAAGTAATCTTCTGGCAACAGAGCGATATCCTGTAGCAACTGCGAGAGATCCATTATTGTTTAATACCGTTTCATATTGATCCAGGACGTGGAAAAAGGGACCGAAGATCTTCTGAACTTCCTGGTTGAGTGGGGGTGTAGGCGTTCGTGATACATTGGCTGATGGTGAGAAGGAAGGTGTAGCAGCTAGCAAAGTCTTTGGAGCTGGACGCAGCAGACCACCATTTTGAAGAAGATAATCTACTCTTGGAGGGTTGATGGGTACTAAAGGTGGCGGAGGGGGTGGAGGGGGTGGAGGGTAGGTAGGATATGGAGAACTAGTCGCATTCGGCTCGAAGTGTGGGAAGGGAGATGCAGATGATAATTTAACGTCTGCGGCGAAGAGAGGAGGAAACTGTGGGGTCTGGGTTGGTGTTCTTGGTGAAGAGTCTTGTGCTGACTCTGGAGAAGAATAAGTATCCAAGTTTGGTGGCCTTTCACCGGATGACTCTGGTCCAGCCTTTCTTGTTGCATTTGAATCAACTTCTGAACCACGCTGATTGGATAGAGATTCGACCTCTTTATCAACCAACGTAGATTTCGACTTGGACAGTTTCACAGCTGTACTAGCCTTCGATCCTTTGGACTTTGTGGATATTGTCGAATGATCTTCTTTCTTCGATGTTCTTCCGATCCACGAACTTGGCCGTGACTCGGTCTCGACATCTTCCTTTACTTTCGACATCCGTGATGCAGTCGCTTTTCTCTGCTGCGAGAACTCCGTTTCGGGAGGACTTGGAGGCCTTCCATCCTTAGTCGTATTTTGTCGAGTGGATAAGTTCTCTGCAGATCTGGATCGGTTCTTTTTCTCGGATCCCAAATCGGTCAGTTCCGGTGTTGGGTATGAGTTCGCACTCGACTTTGAAGGAGCTCTGACATCTTCCCTACTTAGGATCAACATCTCTTTGCTGTGAGCCTTGTTGAAGCTTGGGTATGGGAGACTGCTCCTAGACGTCGCACCCGGAGCCGACGCAGTTCGCGCGAGCTCCGGCACTAAGTCTGCAATTGATGTAGGCATTTCGGCTTCACCCTCCTTATCTTTTCGCCGTCGACTTGGTGACTTGACGTATTCGCCGGTGTCGGGATCAAATACTTTGACTCTGGAAGATTTGGAAGATTTGGAAGATTTGCGCTGTCGATTTGGATCCTTCTCGCTTTTCGAGTGGCGACGTTTCTCGCTGGGTCTCTCTTCGGTCTCATTTCCCTTGTCCCTATCCTTATGGGGCATCGCTGGCTCTCCGCTGGCCTAGCTGTCGTATGCTGTATGTTGTAGGCGCTTAAGGATCAGGTATCGTCACGGAAACATGTGGATTAGCTAGCTGCAAGTGCAAGATTCTTTTGCCGTGCAAAGACCTCGTAGCGCGGTATCATCCAAGATAGAAATGAGATCGAGTAGGCAGAAGAAAGCAAGAGAAAGCAAGTTGACCGCTGTGGGCCCGTGTGGATCGAGAGGGAGCTTGTCGCAGCGATTCGATTCGATGGTGAGGTTGAGTTGCACGTAACAGGAGATCGGGGGAAACCAAACAGTAACGCTCCGCCGGTGAATGAAAAATGGGTGCAATTGACTGGCGACAAAGCAACAGCAATGTCAGTAATTTACATATACTAATACAATGACAACATTTGAAGAGGGGGGGGGTTTTCTTCAAGTTGGTGAAACGGTTGTTGTACATGACTCGATGCACACCGGGATGCGAGGACGGCCTCTTATTGGCTACATAATAAATACATACATGCATGAGTACAACGAGGAGAGCAGACCAGGCACACAAGGCGAACAAAGCGACAAAGCGAATAGGACGCCGGAAAAAGGATACGAAGATGTCTCTGAGCTTTGTAAGATCACTACATATCCTACCCAACGTGAGAGAGACCAGTTATCGACTTCATGGCCCATCTAAATCATCATTCTTGTTATTCTTGTTCGAGTCCTCCTTTCTTCCCAGCTATCTTTATCCATCCAATCAATCCTTCTCAAATTGATTCACACCATTCTTTCGTTCCGTTATTATGAAGACAATCGTCAGATCTGCATCTCCTGAATTGCATTTCGTGACCTGCCAGCTCAGCACGTACGTAGGGTTGTCCCCGCAGACCGTATGCGGTCTGAAAGCTCAGCCGCCGCTCCGCAAGCCCACGGCTCAATTCCTAGCATGGCTCTGAACATCTTTCGTTGTCAGTTGAGTAGGATTTGGACTCCATGCCTCCATGCCCCATTTGCTGGCGCGATGAGCAGCCCAAATCAAACGTCGGGTCAATTTGTTGAACCATAGGATGACGAAGTGAGTCTTCTCAATGCGTTTACCGCCCGGAGCAATGAGGTTCTTCTTACCCTATCAATAGGTTGCGTTCAAATGGCTTATGTACCAATGTTGAAGCCCGTCGAGTGATTGAAAAGCATCAGTTCCTACGACTGGAGAATTCAAAGTAGTCTGAAATGCTTCCACTGACAAGCCTCCCTCATCTATCTCTGCTACCCAGCTGCTCAAAATATTATATGCAAGAAATTAAAGTATTTGCGGACAAAGTTGAACAGGTTAATACCCTGGCCAATTCAAAACTTATTCTGAAGACTGCTGGTCGAGCCTGTCCTGGAGCAAGTACTGGCTCTCTCGCTATCTCGTGTCTGAATTTAATGAAGACTGCAGGAAGAGCATTCCCTAATTGCGACCGCTCACGTTACTCGGAAACTATAGCATCTCAAGTCAATGGGGGGAAGTGATTTGAATGTAGAACCCGAGCTCAATGGGTTACGTGGCTGCTTTGGAACCTGGTATGGCTTCGAGACTCAAACTTGGTTGATTCCAAATGTCAATTCTCACCATAGCCTCATGCTTAGAGTGAGAATATCATAGTCTTCAACCAACTCATGCTGATATTTTACAGGCTGTGAATTTTGTGGAAACCTTCTCAAAGGGATAGCCTATTGTATTGCATGCCTAGGTAGGTAGTATATGGCCTGGATGCTTGTCGGCCCTCGTCGTGTACCTTTTTGGAACAAAAATATGAGGAATTCAGCTTACAACCTATTATAACCTCGATGGTGAGTAACCTCATTTCCGAATATACTTATACTCCATAGGCTAACTTTTTAAGTCGCACGATGCCATATCGTCATCGTGCCTCGTTTCGAGCGCAACTTCGATCTCTACATGCCGATCGGATCGCTTCCTCTGTTTCCTATTATTCCATGGTACATTTCCGATACCGAAGGTAGGATTGTCACCGGCGGGCTACATTTCGGTAGGGTTTAAAGCCAACCTTCTTAGAGTGGTGTCTGAGAAGTACGGGAGGTTATATGTTGGTTCCACGGACAGCATGAGAGAAAAGACATAATTCGTCTCTGGGGATCCGGGGAAGAATTTAGGAGTTAGCGGAGCTCAGGTCTACGGAGAGGGAGTTGCTTAACCTATGCAGACCGAGGACTTTCGTACTATTGTTGGCCATTAATTATCTTCGAAATGCGGACTTGAACGGCATGAATTTCTTCCAATGTTTTCAATTACACGCCGCATTAAGCTCTCACAATAACCCTCCCCATGAATTCATCGCTAATACTATGGCTGCACTCCCCTCTAAATGCAGACCGCAGCTTTCCCTGCCTACTCTTCGAAGGGGAAAAGAATGGATAGCAAGTGGGGGGGTGAAGTCTTATAAATCCAACGCAGTAATTCATCGAATAGTAACCTCTACAACTCACATTCTTTTCTTTGTCTTTTCTCTACTATCTTCTCATTTGGAGTTTAGTGTCAATGTAGTCCGTGAATATAGAAGACTCGGTCAGTCAAATGAGGTGCCTGCCTCTTACGGATTCACCATTTACATGAGTTCGTGGTCTGACTGTTGCTTGAAGTTCATCGAGGTGTGTCATCTGATTGTCTACTATGGTCGCCATGCCATCACATGTATCAGTTCGATGGTCAGCAGTCCAGAGTGTCTTCGAAGAAGCCAAACCCAACGTCCTCTTATTTCTAGGCTGTTGTGCAGAAGCTAGCGCTCTGGACGGTGGACAAGGAGTCATCGAGACGATTGCTGTCTGTGGACTTGAGGCATGGGCTCCTGGTTCTGGAATATATCTACTCCCGAATGCTTTGCTAGGATATCTGGATGATTGGATGAAGGGAAGCAGGAGGAGAGGAATAGGGGACCGCAGTCGTCATTGGAGGGGTTGAACTGTTGCCAATGGCTGAGCAAGTGGAATGCCGCTTCTCATTAAGAGAGAAATGGATCCCCCACCCCCCCTCAATGTTCGTCTTCCAAATCCGAAGACTTCTGCAGAAGAAGAAAAGCAAAAAGCAATTGCTGGTATAAGTGACGATAAAAAACAGGACCACGACTGGTCATTTCAGCCATCACATCACAACGATACGCAAAAGCCCTAGCAGCTAGAATGGAACTAGAAATGCAGGGGAATCAGCTTCGGTCGAGAAAGAAGACGGCGGAGAATTAGAGACGCATATACAAGAAGGCTAAGATGGCATGAGGGATCGGGAGGGGAGGCTGGATCTTAATTACTAGTATTCATTTGAATACTCTGATATTTGAAAGTGGGTAATATGATAATCACTATACAACAGCTCTTCTCTATTGTGCAAAGCCACCTCTAATCCTTAAAAATGCTTTGCCTTTCTTTTTAATCAAATTCACTTCTCCCCATTGCAGCGGAGGCTTTGTTGAATATCGCAATTCCTTGCATGTTCTAGACTGGTACATTGAGCATTGGCTGGCGCAATAGAGAGGCGGAAGTTGTGGAAGGAAAGGGAGGAAAGGGAGGAAACAGTTCAGGTAAAGGTAGCTGAATTCACTCTAGATTAAGATCCTTTTTCTCATTCCGGAGGGGAACCTTTGAGACTCTGTGAGTGATCGAGGCATACATTGGATCTTGTGAAGGGGAGGGAGTGGAGGAGGGGTGAGGAAAAGGGTTAACGACTGTTCCACCTGAACTTATCTAGATTTCATATTGTATAATGGAATGGCATTTGCAAAATACTAACTATCTTACGCATGAAATGTAAATGATGTCTATTTTGATATACGTCCTCACCAGCCAGAAAATCAACGAAGCCCTAAATTCCTTAAGTCCAAGACTTTTCATCTATGAAAACGCCAAGAACATTCTGTCCTTCCATCAAATAACTAAACAGTCTCAAAGAATCTCTAAAGATAATCTAAAGACGATCTAATAAACCTGCACTCTCAAGCAACAGAACAATTTGATGCACTGCGCTTCTAACACTTGTCTTCTCAATATCGACTGTAAGATCAGCTTTCTTTGGAATCTCATATGGATCATCCACACCAGTGAAGCCCTTAATCTCTCCATTTCGGGCCTTGGCATAAATACCCCTTTTATCGGTTTTCTCGGCATGCTCCAAGCTTGTGGCAACATGCACAAGATAGAAATCACCATATTTCTCAACTAGTTCGCGAGCATGCTCTCTAGCGTCCTCGAATGGTGCGATCGGTGCAGCGATGACGGCAGCTCTTGCTCGGGTCAATTCCGATGCAACAAATGCGATACGGCCGATGTTGCGGGTTCGATCAGCACGGCTGAATCCGAGTTCAGAAGATAATTCGGCACGGACGGTCTCTCCTAAAAGGAGGGTTACAGATCGCCCGCCTTGTTGGTTGAGGGTGACATGGAGAGCACGGGCAATGGCGTCTTTGCCACTGTTCTGGTAGCCAGTGAGGAAAACTGTGAATCCTTGCTCAGAACGAGGAGGGTGGGATTCTCTGAGCACTCTGACAACTTCTGGGTATGAGAACCATTCTGGGATATCACGACCAGTTCGAAGTCTGGAACGGAGCTCTGTACCAGAGATATCGAGGGTGCGGGTACCCGCTGGAACTTCATCCTTGGGGCGGTACTCGTCGCTATCTGGGAGGTAGGTCATCATTTGGAAAGGAACCACCTCAATTCCAAGCTCGTCCTTGTATTTCTCTACAGCGTACTGCGCATCGTAGGGGCCATAAAACTCCTCTCCTTTACTGTTCTTTCCTGGACCTGCGTGATCACGACCAACAATGAAATGGGTAGCTCCGTAATTCTTACGGATAATGGCGTGCCAGATAGCTTCTCGGGGTCCGCCCATACGCATAGCGAGAGGCAGTAATCCTAGAACTGCCATGCCATTGGGATATCTGGGGAGAAGTGCTTGGTAGACACGGACACGGGTAAAATGATCGATGTCTCCTGGTTTTGTAAGACCAACAACAGGATGAATTAGGACATTTGCCTGACGGGCTCGCGCAGCTCGGACAGTCAATTCTCGATGAGCTCGGTGCATGGGGTTTCTGGTTTGGAAAGCAACGACTTTTGACCAACCGAGTTTGTCAAAATGAAGGCGTAACTCTGCCGGGGTATCTTCAAACTGTAAGCATTTTCCTAGAGGTAAATCCAAAAGAGGACTTACATCTCAAAGCAACGTAATCATAATGCTCAAGGCGGTTAACGGCCTCAATCTTTCCTCCAACGTAGTATTCCTGAGCAATGTTATATAAATATTTCACGGCTGGATGTTCTTTATCTCCCCCGAAAACCTCCTTTGCCTCCTTAACCCTGAAAGTATTAGATTGAGCCCATGGTGTTGAAGTCTATGGAGAACTCACTTGTCTGGCTTGTAGATATCATCAATGGTAATTATGGCAAGATTTCGGTCATCGCGAAAATCTCGAATTGTAAGCCGCGCTCCGGCCTCAATTCCAAGCTCCTTAATCTGCTCCTTCGATAAATCGAGTGTAATTGGTATACTGAAGAGGTTGCCATCTGCCAACCGGTTGTTCTCCACAACGCTGTATAATTGTAAGCCTAAACTCTCATTTCCATGCAACCGGGAGCTCTACCCATTATAATCCTTCTCGTTCATGAAACCTGTCAAACGAGAAGTTAGCTTTATTCGAAATTGCTTTTGGAAGACAAGATTGATGGACTATACCCCGCCAAGAAATAAGGAAAACATACCTTCAAGCGGGGAAAACCCTCCGCTAAGGATTAACTCGAGATCACATAGCTGTCTTTCTGAGAGGACAATGGCAGGTAGTTTTTCAGCTTCTGTAGAGAGTTCTGCATGTCTCAATAGGTCTCTTGCGAGAAGATCTCTACTATGTATTAGCTATGCCCTTGAGAATCTAGGGACTCTACTCACTTAAGAATTCCGCCGTGTGGTGAGTTTGCCATATTGGACGAAAGTTGAGGAGTAGGGGGGAAAGAGAGATGAATTGGAAAGTGTGAGAGAGAAATATGGACAGAATAGAAGAAGTAGAAAGAGAAAAGGTAGAAAGAGATAGCTCACGAGATGACGTGATCGGCCGAGGGGAAAATTCGTGATCCGTTTTTGGAAAATTTCCATGGTCATTTTCATTATGCGACAGCTCAGTGAAAAGGCCACCCTGCCAGAATAGAGCAGTACATGAATGGTTTTCGTAAGATGCACGATTTATGGAACATCTTACGGAGTTGTGATCTTCTTGCTTTGTATGTCAACGCCGTCGCCGTCGCCGTCGCCTTAGTCGGAGAAAAAGGTGGCCGATATTCCGCCCTTGCGCGCACGCTAAAAGTAAATATCACTTTTATACACCTCACAACGCCTTCTTAGCAGGCAACTAAAATCCGCAAATTAGTTACACAGCCTTCAACACTCCCGCAAGAGCTCTTTACAAACGACGATATCCATAACGCGTTAACGGAGAACCTTGACCCTTGACCTTAAATTTTGTTTTGTGTGTTCATGTTTTTTATTTACTGACGGACGAATATCGACAGCAACAGAGAGGCTGATATGCAAGGCTCGAGATCCTTATGACTTATGATTGAGTTCTAGATTTAATTAAGAGCTGTGAAATCTATCATTTGGTCTGAACGGTGACTCTAGCAACTGAAAACACTATACAACCATGCTTCCGTCTGGTTGATGTTATTCACGATAGGGAGATCCAATTCATTGTCTGAAATTAAACTTCTTGATATCTGATAAGTCAATTTGTGATCATCTTCAACCTCAAGCTATTTCTAGCCTTATCCTTTCCAAACAACCACATTCTGAAGAGGCTGCAGCCTTTGGAATCTCAATGGTTCACATTGACAGCCTTGCATTCCATGTCAAAAAGACGGCTTCCAGTGATGGCTAAAACTAAGATTGGCACAACACTTTCGAAGGTTCGAGTTATTTTCTTTCTCATAGCGAATCAATGGTTAAAAACGAGCTTAACAACATTTTCAATTTCATTCAAAATATTGCCATAATTTTCTCTTCATGTTCAGATCAGATCTTTTCTTCTTCATCTCTTATCGTCTTATCGGATCAACGGAGCTAAGAAGGAATTCTGCGAGGCCGAAGCTAGAGTCCGTTGGAGCAATTAATAACATAATATTCAAATTTTGAGCCAGTGCTTGATATTTCTAGACATACATTTTCAAGATGTCGGCCCTGATAAATCTAAAGGGTGAAGGGCCACAGCAAGTCAGATCTTTGGTATGTCAAATATCCACCAAGTTTCGCCACCTCCAATATCAAGAAGGCCTTGATCTGGGAAATTCTCATTCTCTCTGACAAACGCTCCAAGTACCGCCAATTATTACGACAAGGTTCACAGTTCGCGGCGTACAATTTCAGAGAATATGCTATCAGGAGAACGCAAGATGCATTCAGGGAAAACAAGGATGTGCAAGATCCAAGGAGGATACAAGAGTTGGTGCAGAAGGGGCTGAAGGAGCTACAGATCTTGAAGGTATGGGATGGCCACCTCAAAGAAGCCTTTAGACGCCCGCCCGATATCTACGCCAAGTACGATTGCAATGGCGGAGAGGATTGGGCATCAGAAGAACATATGCTAATGGCCGTGGTAGAGACAAACGGTGGTCAGCCAATTCTTCCAGTTGGATCGATTAGTGGTGGAGGGCGGCAAATCGGTATGGCTGTCTAGTCATTGAGTCTTTGAAGGCTTTCCGCGGCATACTGCTCCATTAAAGCTTCTAAGAATTATTCAAGCGGCGAGCTGACGATAGACTCAGGGAAAGCAATCAGGACAAGGGGATATCTTCCGGAAGGACACTGGGTAGGCTACATGCTTCACTTGATAGCACTTCTCGACGCCTGGCTAACATGAGTAGGTGGGTTTGATCATCGATTACGGATAAGGAGAAGAGCTTGAAGGGAAAGAGATGAAGCGGGGTCGGAATAAATGTATAACTACATGTATAGTAGGAGTTTTCTGGGCCGTATAAGGCATTTGATACTAAAAACGAAAGGTACCTCTCCGCTTTTATTTGCAAAAAGCCGTTTCCGCAAGCTGTTGAGCTCCATTTCAAGTCAGTTTTGCTCCTATGAACACACACTTGGATGTGACTGTTTCTATAAGCCCAATTTAAATCAATCATTTAGATAGATACAAATGTCAATCGTAGAAGGGGGCAATGAGCTCGAGACCTTATCATATATGCTAGTGTGAGTCCTCGCTTACGTGGCTGATTCTGAAGACTGTATCGTTTGGTAAGGGATGATTCCGTGTTTACTGACGCGCATTTTCCTAAACCAAAACCGCCATTCTTTACTTTACCTACAAGCATATTTAAGTCTCTATATATAGATGTGAGTGATTATCTGCTCGGCAGGTCAGCTGTACCCAGCCATCAATTGGCGCGTAAATGCTAACTCTCCTCCCTCAGCTCCCACAACACTCACTTTGACCAAGTACAACTACAATCCCCAAGACGATACATTTATACGTATCGTCAGTCGCAAGGGCCAGCATGAACATATCTCAAACTCTCCAGATATTAGTCTTAGCAGTATAATTCATCACAAAACACTCTCGTGGGCACGCTTTTTCGGGGCTGGACCTGGGGAACAATCGCATTGAAAGGGCCCCTTGTAGGACGATTCACGATTCAAATATTTTAGCATATTCTTTCTAGAGACCTGGACTGGGAATATGGCTCCTGGTGTGAGTCCTGTTCCCTTGACTCAAATTCAGTCTTGACACTCGAGTCAATATCTTGCTTCACCATGCGCCGACCTCTGCAGGCCTCTGACGCAGCATGCAAGACCGGCTAGGATTCTGGCTAATGAAATAATAGTATAGAGGGAATGGTCAGAGTAGACGGCAGAACCGTACTGGATATGTCGATCATGATATCTTCGAAGGTCTTCCAGTTAGACATTGGCGCCGCGACTATGTAACAGTTGCCCCCCCACCCGCACAAGAAAGCAATATCTCGCAGAATGATATTTGGGCAATCGAACTTCCTTATGGAATGCCAAAAGACTCCCATCTGCTACCACAGCATAGCCAAGATTTGTTACGCGCAGCTCGTTCGGGGAGGGTATACAAACGACCAGCACCTACAGACGATGAAGAGCCAGATGTAGAAGTTATCCTAGGGGATAAGCCAGAGAAAAAGGAGGAGGATCCAAGAGAGAAAGGCTTTACAGCTCGAGCCTGGAAGCAAATACCTCGACACCAAGAAGGGCCAGACATAGAATATCTTGCAAAACGGAGAAAGGGGCTGGTGACTGTGGCAGCAAAAGGTTCAGTTTTGACCAAAACCACGGTTCGAAGAACGGATGCTGCTGGGAATGAATACGTCCAAGATGTGGTGGTTCCTCAAGGCCAGCAAGTCGAGGGAGAGATTATTGCGCGAACAGTGGTTACAGATCCTAATACTGTCACTTCCTTGGCTGCCCCAGCTATACCATCAAAGCGCAACAAGCCAATGACCAAAAAGAAGCACAAGGGACCCGGACGTGGAAGGAAGAAGAACCCAGTTCCTCCAACAAGCGCACCCATGTCTACGAATCCCCAAACAGAAGGTCAAAATAGGCAATCTATACCTTCAGCTGTTGGTTCGGATGTAAGTGATGGATATTTCTTTAGATTGACTAGCGCTAACAAGATACTAGGGTGTTAAAATTGAAGGACAAAATGGAAATGTCATGGATTTGACAAAGAATGTGGACACGGAAATGGCAGATGAATCCGTAGCGAACTCTGATGATGATGATGGGGACGATGGCGAGGAAGGGGAAGCCGACGAAGATGATGAAGGTTCACCTGCTATGTCAAACTCGCCAGCAAACTCCACGCAGGATACTCCAAATTCCTTAAACGTAAACATGTCAGATGTTCGGATGAGTGGTTCGGAATTCCAAGGCATGTTAACAATAGATTTTGAAAGATTCAAGGAAGAAGGGAAGACTGGCTCTCCTTTAAAGAATGTGGCTTTGACCATTTCCAATCTAAATACACCGCTGGTTTCTCCGACCAATCTACCAGCAAATGATCCTTTGCTAACGGAACAGACAACTGCTGAATCCCAAGCAGAAGCAACTACTACGATTCAGGAGATTGATGAGAAAATGGAGGACGAGGTGGAAGGTTCTACACTAACTGAGCTTCCACTTCCTCCGCCTGAGCTAATCACCGAGCATGCAATTGTAGCAGTAGAGACATTGCAAGAGGAGAAGGAAGAAGAGGACATGTTGCTTGATCTGATTGAAAACGCTAACAATGCAGCTATCGGGGCGGATGAGGTTGTTACGGCGGAAAAAATCCCCGAAAGTACTCCAGAGCCAAGGCATATTACAGAGCCCATTGAACCTCATTCCTTTAATCACGAGGATATTCAGCCCTCAGCTGTGGAACGACCAGTCATGGAAGCTATTACGCCTCCTACAACGACACAACCTCACGAAGCCATCCCTCTCATCCCTGAAGAGCCAACAATTGCAGAACTAGAAAATCAGGACCAAAAACATGCAACACCCGAAACTACCAAGGCTGAAGCTGTTCCTACGCCTAAGCCAGTCCAAGGACCTGTTTCAGTAGAGGAACCCAATTTCCAAGATCTCCTAGGAGGAATCGAGAGAAATCTTCATGAGAAATCCGAAAGTATCCTCAAAACTCCAGCTGTCATATTTAAACCGGAATCCCCAAAACTTGTAGCGGAAACTGAGAACGAGAAGGGTATTCAAGCTGAAGAGCTAAAGCTTTTCGAAGGCAATTCGCAAGATTCCGAGGAGATGCTGTTAGCTGCTCTAGAGAAGCATAGTAAGCATTATTCCGAAGAGGATGAGATATTACTCGATGCTTTGGAGAAATCTATGGAGGAGAATGCTGAAGATGATGACGTGTTGTTAGATGCTTCGGGGGCGAACAAAGCAGAGGTGTTTTCGGGAATAGTGGATGCTGTGGAAGGAATAGCGGACGAGACGCAAGAGGAGGAGATTGCCGAAAAGGGAGGGAGATGAAAGCGTGGCTGAAAAAGAGACAGAACAAGTATGACTGATCTATGTATACCAATAAGCTTTTGCTCATAGCTATTTGTGCTATTATGGAGACATAGCTTGAATGAGCTAGAATAGGCGGAGAGAACTATGACGTTTGCAGGAGCACAAGTACAGTAGAATCACTTCAATCAATGTTGGTTTGGCTTCAGATATCTCATTTATATTGCTTTGAATACAAGTATGCCTCGCCTTTCTTCAAACTCCTTGCTTGCCTACTCTCTATTGTCTCTCAACTCTATAGCGTTCATGCTAGATTACCTAGTCCAAAAAAAGAAAGAAAAAAACTAAATAACCTCTCATTTAATCAGCAATTGTATCTCTTCATCAGTGAAGCCAAAGATATGCAACAAATCCAATAAACTTTCTCCATTCAACTTCGCCTGTGCCTCCATCTGCACAATAGGTTTCGCATTAAAAGCAACTCCCAACCCAGCAGTCTTCATCATCAATAAATCATTAGCTCCATCTCCCACCGCGACCACTTGGGCCATGTCTACATTCTCTTTCTTTGCAATCTCAACTAGTAATTCTCGTTTCATTTCCGCGTTTACAATGTATCCTAATGCTTCTCCAGTGAGTTTAGAAGTCACAGGGTCAGAGGCGAGGGTATTGGCGAAGGCGTAGTCGATTCCTAGGCTATCGGCTAACCATTGTGTAAGGGGTATGAATCCTCCCGAAAGAACAGCTGTTTTAACACCCATTTTTTTGAATGCGCGAATTAATTCTCGAGCTCCTTTTGTAGGTTTGATGACGCTTCGGAGTTTGGTGAATATATCTGCCTCCACACCCTTTAATAATCTCACACGCTCCCGGAAACTAGAAGAGAAGTCTAATTCGCCGTTCATGGCTCGGGACGTGATGGCAGATACTTCGGCTTCGACGCCAATAGAGGTTGCGACGAGGTCGATGACTTCTTGCTCGATGAGCGTCGAGTCCATGTCGAACACTACAAGGCGGGGATATCGCCGGAGGATGGTGTCTGGTTGGAGGATTACGTCGACGTTCCATTCTCGCTCGAAACGGTAAATAAGTTCGTGTTTGCGCAGGTCCGTGAGTGTCAGGTATGTAGGGTCGGGAGTTGGGGAGAAGGTGAGTTCGACGACGGAAGGGTGGGTGTGGTTATCGAGACAGCGGTGGGAGGAGGAGAGGGTGGAAGAGCCGGAACGGGTTGGGAGAGAGGATATAAGGTGTAAGAATGAGGTGAGACAGAGTGGGGAGATATAGCTTCCATAGAGATGGTCGAGAGGCTCTGGATCTGGAGGGGGAGGCTCGAGCGGGAATGAGGAAAATGCGCGAGCTGGAGCAAGATTTGGAGGGATGGCTTGAGAAGGGTTTGCACTCGTTGAAGATGGAGACGGAGAAGGTGAGCGATCAGGTGGATAGTCGGTGATTGTAGCTCGAGGAGATCTGCTCTTGTAAATAAGAGTTGCGACTATGCGGTCTGAAGCGGTGCCCGGAGCGGGTTGACAATTCGTATGATCGAGTTTGTGATTGAGTCCTTCGATGATCTTAGGGGGAGATTGGGGCGAAGGAATGCCATTGTAGGAAGTGACAGGTTTCGAGGGAGTAATTTTTGAAACTTGTATGCCTTCCACTATGCTGTCGATTCCTTGATGGCCGTCTTGTAATTGCGGTGGTCGGTATTGCTGGTGGTCTTGGAGATAGGAACGACTTCGCAAGCTGCTGCCGAGACTGGGACGGCCAGGTCTTGCTGGAGACTCACTGATGTCGGCCATGTTGACTTTGGACTGAGCATCTACCTAGTATTGTTGTGCTGTGTTTTGTCTCTTGGGTTACCTAGGAGAGGTGAGGGGGAGGGGCGGGGCTAAGTCATCCTCGCTTATGCAGTTTTCATTATTTATGCAGCCGAAGCGATATTATATACATAAAACCGTGCGTAATTCGTGCTTAACAGTGCATAGATCTAAAAACATCTAAACATAGCTCAAAAAAACCCGATTTTCTATGCTAAGTGATACAATTACTCCTCTCTTTCTAGCAATATCTCCTCGCAGTGATTGCATTTGGCTAGATCGATTAAAGGATCAAGGAAACATCAATAATGACGTGGTTGCTGCTGCCTGAATAGTTATGTGATCTAGATCTATGACTCATTATTGCTAGCGCCCACTTAAGGATATTTATTTTCTTTTTAGCATCTTAGATTCTCATCTCTCTTAAATTATTTTGATCCTTCCCTCTCTCTTTTCACAAATTCAAAGAAAGACATCGTCCATAAAAGCTCGGAAATCATGGAAGAGCAGACTCGTGCCTCAAGTTCTAGAAGCTCTAGAAATAAGCCAAAATCTCTCTCGAAGCCCAAGGTCACTGAAAAAGATCTGTTGGACCAGTTCAAAAAAGCTGTGAAGTAATGCCTTCTTTCAAACCCTTTATTTCACATCCTTCCCTCCACTCAGCAATCCTCTCTTCCAAAGTAGAAAACGCTAACAATTCGATCTCCTTGGTAGTGGGTATCAAGCAGAGGCCAACTATTGCTGCGGTGGAAGCATTGCCATTTCTACCAATGACTCTACCAGATTCTCGGAGTCCAAAGTGTCAGCCTCCCCAATCACAGCATCGCCCATTGCCTTACGTTGGGATACTCAATCCGGAAACTCAGCGAAAACAATACGCTTTCCAGTCAACGAAGTGGGTCCTATTGACAAGACCAACCTTGGATCTCTAGGTGAACTTCTAGCTGCATGTACCCCAGCAACATTCGGACATGATGGCAAGGACGTACTCGACGAAGAATATCGCAAAGCAGGAAAGTTGGATAGAAGTCAATTCTCCATTGACTTCCATCCCCACGATTATGGTATCGTTGATGCGATCAATCAACTTCTACTGCCAGAAATCTCGACTTCTATTCTTAAAAAGCGACAAGAGCATCGAGGCATCATTGCTGATCTGTACAAATTGAACGTAGGTATCAATTGGTAGTCATTATGCAAAGGTTTACTCATTAGTTGCAGATCTACTCTGGGCCTTCCGGAAAATTCCAAGCTCATGTCGACACCCCAAGAGGAGCCACGCAGTTCGGTTCTCTAGTTGTCTGTCTGCCTTATCCTCACAAAGGTATGTTGTGCTTAAGAGCACTTTTGTCTGTTGCATTTGCTTATCCTATCTCAGGCGGTCAATTGCGTGTCACTCATAAGGGACACTCTACTTTCTTTGACTGGGGAGACACTGAATCCAATGATATTCAATGGGCCGCATTCTACAGTGACTGTGAGCATGAGGTCTTTGAGGTGCAGGATGGGCACCGCATCACATTGACGTACAATCTCCATGTGGTCGCACAAGTTGGTGGTGTGAGTATCTCTTGCTTGAAGGACGTCACTCTGCCTCAATCGGTACTAACATCGGAACCCCCTCAGGTCTTACAGCACTATCCGACGGCAGATCCAAGGTTGTCTCCGCTCTACGCAAGAGCAAAGCAGATTTTGGAGAACCCGGGATTTATGAATGATGGTAAGCCCAATTCCTAGATAGCTAAATTTACTACGGGCGCTCTCTAACTAAGTCCTTTTCATAGGAGGAACCCTTGGCTTCTTTTGTGCTCACATGTATTCACATACTAGTAAACGTGCGGACCAGCTCATGCCTTGGGCTCTCAAAGGCATCGATATGGTCATTTTCAGCGTATTCGTATCGTTAGGGCTTGTTGTCACCGCCAATCCAATTCTCAGTGAAGAGGAATTCGCCGAATCTGATGGAAATGCCGCCATTAACCTGGTCGGGAAGTCATTTCATAAGCTTAAACTAGATGGGAATCAACGGGATGAATCCTTGAGCCTGAGGGTAAGTTGGGGCAATTGATGAGCCAAGAGAAATGCTGATAATTTTCAGGAGTTGGAATACTATTGGCCAGTCTGGCTTAATAAAGATATCGTCTGGCTCAATAACAACAACAAGGAAGGATGGGATATTGCCCTGGCGAACGTAATATACGGTAATGAAGCCGAGTTACGGTGGCATTATTCTCACGCTGCGATTCTGATCAAGATCCCTAATAGCAGCAAGAGAAGAGAAGGCCCATCTGAGGACGCTCAGGAACCAAGAAAATAAGTCTGTGTCTTAAATAGATGATGTGCATGTCTGATTTGGCATGTTTAGAACTGAAGAACTTCTGGGAAAGGATGAGCACTAGTAAATGAATTACAGCAGATTATCACACGCCAATCTTGACATAAAGAAAATCCATATCTATTCAAAAAGGTGAGCAGAGCTGCTTTACTGGCGATTTTTGGTGAGTCAAGGTGAGCAAGGGTGAGTCGAAGGAGAGAGTGATGGTGGACGGATCAGCGTTGAAAGGCAACCTGTTTCGGCTCCTCGGCTATAACTGCCGCCAGTTAAAATTGGAAAGAGTTAGTTAAGGATCCCCGTCAGCCAGAGCCGCACCTTCCAACTTTACCAAACTTTACAAATTCAACCTTATTGTATATGAATACATGGAGTAAATTCGTTAACTACCCATTTAACTCCTTTCTACCGCAAGAAGCCGTACTTAAATACATATAATACTGCTTTATAATAGCCGTTAAAAGATAATTCTGTACAGTTTTAAAAGTCCGAATAAACGAGAGCATAAATCCGAGGTATTGACGTCTGGGGCTCCCCACGGAAATGTTACCATTTATACGAGACGAGGTACTTCTCTTATTAGCAGGGTTGTTCCAGGTAATGGGAGTATAATGTCCGGTGCCTTTCCTAGGCAAGGTACCATTTATGCAAGATCAGGCAAGATATCAAGGGTTACGATGGCTAGCGTGAAATTATATTAGGGGAAAATCCATATTAATGCTCTGTCTGCCCGAGGAGCAGAAAATTTCATGCAAGCAGGCAAAGCAAGAGCAAGGCAGAATTATCTCGGCAGTAAAATTGCATTGATGGAAGGGTTTATGGTTATTGTTACGCCTGTTAGCTGTCGGGGGATTTATATAGTGGTGAGATTTGGCTAAAGGAGGATTTATGGTTAAGTTTAGTAAGAAAGCCATGCAAGCAATACGGGATGGAGGATGCGAAGATTATATAGCAAGCCAGGCAGCGTTATATTAGCGGCAGTGTATTAATTAAGGGGGGGCTGTTGAATGATTTCTGTGTTGGCTAACCCTTTTATAATTTATATAACGGCGAGGTTAACTATTAAAAATTTATATAGCGGCAAGACTGGGCCGGGGAAAGGGCTATGGATAGGTTTAGTAGGATAGCCACGTAATTAATACGAGGAGGAAATATTTCTACGGCAAGCTATATTAGTGGAGGAGTTTCGGGATTGCTATGGTTCCTAAGCAGTTGGAATTCATGCCTAGATAAAGCTATACCGGGAAAGAATGATACCACCTTGATCTGCCTTATATAGCTGGGAAATTCATATAGAGCAGGGCTAGTATCATGACTAGTGTGATTTATTAAGTAGTAGAGTTGCAACGAGGAAGGGGTTTGTATTACGGTTCCCTCCTGCATATCTGGA
Source organism: Chlorencoelia australis (assembly GCA_003988815.1). Classification (NCBI taxonomy): domain Eukaryota; kingdom Fungi; phylum Ascomycota; class Leotiomycetes; order Helotiales; family Cenangiaceae; genus Chlorencoelia; species Chlorencoelia australis. Next base: position 62,772 of record QYAN01000119.1, read on the forward strand.
AAGTTCAAAATATGGCAAGGTAGAATTATATTTATAGCAAAGTTATATTAATTAAAGGGGTTTGGGTATCCAACAGCTAATATAATTCCTGAGCATTTTGAGACTGATAGAAAGGAGATAATATTATAGGAGGAGGGGGCGGTGGTGGTCCGCGGCTCTGCCCTGCCGCTCAGCATGAAGTGGGTTAGTCTATAGGTAAAAATACCGTAGTAGAGAAGGCTCTTATAGTACTCCGCCCGCCCATCTCCTTAGTATAATGTGGACCAATCCACTGCTGCCCGGGAAGGGGCTGTGGCAGCGCTTAGCTTGGCCCTTTAGCATGATGTAAATCTGGCTCTTGGGAAAGGATAAGATCCTTGCCTAGCTTAGTCTTTGACAAGGTAATCTAGGAGATAGAGAGGATGCGGCAGGGCTTAGTTCCTTTCAGAGGCATAGTATTAGGAAGGCAGTACATAGTGCTATGAAGGCGGATTGGTACCTCCGGTTGTGTGATATATAATATATATCCCGTTATTTACGCTAAAGCTGCCGCCAGGGCTAACTGTCTAAGATTTCGCCGGCTATTAACCCAAATCGGATATATGAATTAGCCCGACATGCTTCTAATTTCTATGCCTTATCTGGATACTATTATAAGCTACTCTATTAGCTAATATGCTAGCTTGCATCTATCAATTAGCTGCCTAGGATAGGATTGTTATACTGAGAGCCCTTTCCCAGGGCAGTTTCATGCGTCGTAAGCAGCTGGTCGGGAATGTGGCCATGCCTCGGCGGGACACAGAATGGATATATCTAGGTTGTCTGTCCGCTCCCTGAATGAGTATCAGGACACTGCATTTTCTACTTTCTGTATTCACCAGTCTTCTTTTTTTTGTCAAGGACTCTAGCATTAACTTCCTCTCTAGCATCACCAAACCCATCAGATTTCGGTATCATGTCCAGTACACTCGCGTCCGGAGCGGTGATTGAATCTCTCGATGCAGCAAGTCTGTCAAAACACACAGTTGTAGACAATCATTGCGATAATACTTTTACTGCCAAAGACGGACAAGATGCTAGCCATTCCCCCGGAGACAGGCCCGCCACGATACTTCTGCTGCCAAAGAGCGACAAGATGCCAGCCATTCCCCCGGAAATAGGCCGCTTATGGAAGATTATCCCAATGACATTTCTACTATGAGTAATAGACGCGATGCTGATTATTCCCTTCGAAATCCCCCGAAGGATGGGTCCGCCCGCCCTTTAACGCAAAAAGATACGGATTTTTATGCTGCTATCTTATTTTGCAAATAATTCCTTGAGATGGAAAGGACCCAAGGCAGCCGCAGCCAAGAAAGCAATCTACTATTAGGTAGAATATTAGGTATGTTCTCTTTATTTGACTTTTATTTGGTTTCTAATATAACTAGTAGGGTTTTGGAAAACAAATGCTCCCTAAGCTAATTTAAATCCCAACCCACAAATTACGGCTATTAACGATATCGGCATTGCCCGGTCTAACAACTAGAGTATCCTTACTACTACCAATTCTTCTGCCTCTGCCAAAAAAGGCCTCCCGAGGAGTCTATAAAGCCCTGGTACTACTGGGGAATATTCGAAATATATATAGCGAGGTAGAGATAGAGATAAGCCAAGACGTGAAAAGGCCCTGAAAAGAGTTTTGAGTGAAGTATAAAAGACAACTGGTGAGTTGCGGCCGCTTCCTATATACGAGATATAATCGGCTAATTGAAATTCAATTTAGTGATTATCCTTAATTCTGATGGTGAAGATGAAATGGAGATCTCAGATTCCATTGATGATCTCGTCACCACTGCTGATGACAGCCTCGGCGCTCGACCGACCAAACGTCCCAGGCTCATGAAGGAAGACAAGGCTATACCAGTCACTGCTCGGCCCCGTTCCCCTGAAGGGTCGGTCAAGGCTTCTGATGACGAGGCCAAGGGCTGGCGGAAATCACGTACACGTACTCGGGTCACGGCGCGTGAGTTCAAAGGCCATGTCAACACAGAAGCAACATGGCTGAATACTGCTTCAACAAGATGCAATTCTCTCTACAAACTCTTCGCTGATCAAAGACACCATCTTGCAGCACTTGATGCCCTCGACACCGAACACTGCCAAATCCTTGCTGAAATGTCAGCCGATCGTCTGCCACGAAGCACACGGCTGCAGCTCAGTAGAGAACTTCGGGATTTGGAGGGGAGGCGGAGTAAGGTGACTGCTGAGTTACGTCAGGCTACGAATTCAGGTAGTAGCGAGGGAGCTGCAATGAAACAAGACCTCGAGCAGTGGGACGCAACAGAGAAGAAGGTCACGGAGCGTATTGAGAGGTCCCGTTAGTACAATGGCCATGGCTTCATTGGCGTTGGGGCTCCTGTATCGGAGAAGGTCGAACCGTCAAGCAGCGGCGATGATGGCGATTCAAGTGACGAATGTTCGAGCACGAGCAAGCAAAAGCGATGGGCAGACCTAGACGACCAGCGCTTGCTGGCATAGAAGAAAGAGGACAAGTCTTGGGAGTGGATCATCGCAAATTCCAAGGCAGGACTCGGTCCGCAATACGTATGCGCTGGAACATGATACGGCCCAGAGGCGAGTAGGCTTCCTCCCACAGGTGGACAGGCGGTAGCTCAAGCTGTGTGTGCCTACCTGTTCATTGACGTCTGCTGTGACAAATGTCTCAAGGATCTTATCCTTGAGGACCGCTTAGGTGAACCATCACGCAACTATGGCAACAAAGTCGTACACGACTATTCACTCAGCCTACACACTCTCTCCCTGTACGTTCGAGAAACGCTCCCGTACCGCTGCTGAATACTACGCCCAACCCTGCGGGGATGTGTGGTTCAACACGCGACATTGGAAAACGGAGCGCATTATCAACGAGGCTAAAGCGCTGAAACTGCTCGCTAAACGAACAAGAATCCCGATTCCTCAGTTTATTCAGTGTGGCCAGAACGATAACGGGTCTATGTTCCTGAAAATGAGTCGAGTCGACGGCATTGATCTGAGTGAAGTCGGCAAGGAATGCCAGAAGCCGGGTGGTGTGAGGCATAACGACGGCGGCGAATGTGGCGAATGCAAGAATATTGCGAAGGCTAATGCCGAGCACTTCATCCAGGCTGTTCTTCTCCCCGAGCTCGCAAAGTTACGTTCCAACAAAACAGGACTGGACGGGTTTGTGCTACCGCCGGCGTGGATGCTGGAATACGATACACGATTGCGCTGGGACGTAAAGACGTCTTCGTATGAAGAGTTCGTATTTACCCATGGCGATTTGGGCCCCGACAATCTGAGGATGGATCCGTATACGCCAACGGTGAAGTGTGTGGTTGATTGGGAGCATTCGGGATATTTCCCCCTGGGATTCCAGAAATGGTCGGTCGATGATGGCGCTTACCATGTTCTATACGAAGATCATCAAACAATTTATGAGCTCGCCAGAAGTATCGAGCCCTGATTATGTTCCCCAGAGGGAGTAAAGTTGGACCGGCTTCCATTGGGATTGGCACGACGAGCGGAGGGTCGCTAAACCCGGGGGTGCAAACGCAGTGCGGATGGACATAGAACGCATGATGCATCTATGTGAGGAGCATATTGAATATATTTTGACTCAAGATTAAATGCGAATGAGTGAGTGTAATGCAGAAAATTGGGGGCCTCCCACTCTATAATCCGCGAATCCGCAAAATCTCCATCCCAACTGACTATACACCGGAGTGCCCAGGCAACTCAAGACAACGTAGAAGTTTCCCAGGGCAGCTTGATTCACCTCTCTCCAAGATTCAATTCACAATTTGGTCCAGCCATATCCCAACTTCTTCTCCATTTAGTGAAGCTTCCTGGCAGACCGCTAGGTAGGATTGTGTGCTGTGGCATCCGCACCGCAGCCCGGGGTATTACAAGCATCAAATGCTATGATATCCCATGAGACCCCTGCACCGAAGCTTAGCTACATATAGTCGGATGGATTGCCACCTCCTAACAGCCTATCGATTTGAAGAATAGGTCGCTCTGAGTACTCACGCATCTGTGAGTGCTTGCATAATAAGTCAGTGAAGTGTCAAAGGACATCGTAGCCCCTTTGAAAATCAGTTGGATGCTGCGCAGAAGAATCCTCCGAAGAAATCTTGAGGTTGCTCAGTCCGTCCAGCACAAGCGAGGGCGTAGCGGAATGTAATAAGGTCGCACCTGAGGGGTATATTAAATCTGTTAATATGGCCTTGGCAATGGAATTCCCAGTTAGCCTTACTCGTAATCCACTCGCTATACCTGAAGTAAAATATGGCAAATCTATATTGCCTTTTAAGGTTGGCTTTATAACAGCAGTATATATGATTTTATTAATTAGCAATAGGGATTCTAATATAAATGCAAGAAAGTTCATATTAGCGGCGAAGAAAGGAGACATTGGAACGGGGAGGGACTAATAAACCTTTGAATCAGCCGCGCGCAATTGGACACCGGATAGCAGCCTGATATGGACCTTAGCACTGGCTGGTATGCGACCCGGCCATTATCCTGGTAAAGTACAACGAGATCCCGAAGAGCAGACCGGCCTTCGGGGCTGCGAAGAGGAACCGGTAGGAATAAGGTATATGCCAAGCAGTTACGTTCAGGCATCATGTGGCGGATGCGGTTAAAGAGAAAGCAGTGGCAATTGCCTTGGCTAGGTTTGTGGGCGCTATAGGGCTGGTAATTTTGGGGTTGGTTCTAGCGGCGCCTCTTTAGCTCTTTTAAAGTAAGCCGCTGCTATTCTTTATGTAGTTTATACCATCGAGCTTAAAGCTTTTAACTGGTTTCTTTATTAGCCGTTTTAATCTTTTTAGTTAGGTTATTAATTTGCTTTTCAAGGGCAACAAAATCCGGTTGGCGTTTAAGCTTATACTATATCTATGCCGGCAGCAACTGCCAAAGCTCAGGGTTGCACTATATAGACATCCCACAAAAGCTTTCGAGATGGTCCTTTCGGAGCGGCTGATTTAGAAAGCTGTTCTGCCCGTCAACGCCCCCTTTAGCCATATAATATTTCTGGAATACCTCGGCACCTGCTTGTCCGGAAAACTTCCTTAGTTTGAATAGCTGTTCGCTCACCCGGAATTAGCCGACTGCAATCGGGGAGATAAGGGGGGGGGGGGGGGCGGGGGGGG
>QYAN01000120.1:0-38370 GCA_003988815.1 Chlorencoelia australis
TAATATATTATTATTTTATATAATTCTTATTATTATATTCTAAAATTTAGCTATATATATATTTATTAATTTTATTTATTTAAAATATTATAATTTTTATTTTATAATTCTTTTTATATTAATCTTTTTAAATATCTTTCTAATTTCTTTTATAAATCTTATTTATAATCTAAAAATAATTTATATAGCTATATTTATTCTTATATAAATATTTTTTATTATATTATAATATTTATTATAATCTTAAATATATAATTTATTTTATTTTATTATTTTTTTTATTAATAATATAATTATCTAAATAATTCTTTTAACTTCTAATTTAAATAAAAAATTATAAAATCTAAAATATAATATATATTATATAAAAAAATTATTTAATTTATCTTTATTATTATTATATTTATTTAAAAAATTTAATTTAATTTATCTTTAATAATATTTTTCTATATATAATATTATTAATTTTAATATTATAAATATTTTATTAATATTATTTCTTGTAAATTTTAATATAATATTAATTTTAATAGAAAATATATATATAAATTTATTAATTCTAAAATAAAAATATTTATAATATTATATATAAATTAATAATTTAATTATCTAAAAACTTATATAATATTATTTTAAAAATAAAAAAAATAAATTTAAAAATAATAATAAAATATATCTAATTTAAAAATATAATTAAATAATATTATAAATATAAAGCTTTTATCTATAATAATAAATATATATTATATAATTTTTTATATTATATTAAAATTCTTTCTTATATTCTTTAAAATTATTAAAACGCGCGCTCATATCTATACTCTTCAAAATTATCGAAACGCGCGCTCACATCTATGCTCTTTGAAATTATCAAAACGCGCGCTTATATCTGCGCTCTTTAAAATCATCAAAACGTGCACTCGTGTGCATCACGTGCTTCTACCCCGCACGTACGACCAATGTACTTACGAACAACCGGTTCGTAATACTTGTGTGGTCGTAATATTTTAATTCTTAAAAAATTAAATTAAAAAGAAAAGAAAAGAGAAAAGAAGCTTAGGAAAGTGCAAGGTCTCCTCCTTAAGTATACGCACAGTTATGTTAAAATGTGACTAAGTTATTCTAGCCTATTTAATGGGTTCTTTCTTATCTAGCCTGCATGGTAACATTAAAGGGGTTATACAGCACGGTTATATAAGCTGCATATGCGCTGAATTGTCACAAGGGGCTTGTTGATTTTGTGCGGGGTGTGATTTTGAGCGGGATCTCGGTTATACTCGCAAAGTTACGACATATCGACTCCGACTGGGTAGGAGCATTTAATTGGTGGACTGAAGCATTAGTTGCTATCCACAAGTTTCCACCGACGAGTGGGCACGCGACCCGTATAATTTTCCTTTCTGTCTGCGACATCTTGCGTCAGGGTCACGTGAGCTGGAAGGGGCGTTAGCCCTGGAGGAACTATCTAGATGAGCGGAGGCGAAGTACTGGATTCCGGGTTTGTGGCAATGGATGATTGACCTAGAGTCATAGTGACGTTTGGCCTCAGGTATTACTGAGCCTGTAAGGAGCCAAATCGTCACACTAATTCAGGTATTTGTGAAAAATCTAGCCAAAACCCAACCCAAATTATAAATACCTATAGGCTGGGTCTTTCTTTTAAGAACCCGACCTATAGGGCCCTAGTAGTTAATTATCAACTAATAATTTTGGCTAATATTGCTATTTATTCTATATAATATAGAACTGGGTATTTTATCCTTTCTATTTAGCCTTTTATTTATTTTGTTTTATGACTTGTCAAAACTAATATATCAAAGACGGTTGACGGCCCGTTATCTATATTCTTTTATCCTCATTCTTTCTCGACGGTATATAGAAGACATAGTCATCAATCGCTCGATCCGGCAGCCACAGACTATAGAGGAGGCTATACGGCACGATACGGGCATATAGAGCACGAAGAACATCCTCATTACCGGTCTTCAATATTAGCCGGTGCTGCAAGTTAAGTCTCTTATATCTTCCCTATATCTGATACCCAAGATGAAGATTAATAAAGGCAACACCCCCTCTCCTCCATCAACTCACCATCAAATACCCCCAGCTCCATCATGTATCTCCTCTCCCTCTCCCTCTCTCTCCTATTCACCAGCACTGTCCATTGTCACGCGATCTTCCAACGCCTCCAAATCAACGATGTCGACCAAGGCCAACTCAACGGCGTCCGCGCACCCGCAGTCAATAACCCCGTGCTCTCCGTCACCGGCTCCTCTATCGCCTGCAACACCGGTCTCGAAACCCCCATCTCAAGCGCCGTCGTCACTATTCCTGCAGGTGCGAAAGTTGGGGCATGGTGGGAACATGTCTTAGGGGGTCCGCAAGTCCTAGGCGATCCTGATAATCCGATTGCGGCGAGTCATAAGGGGCCGATGCTTACTTATCTTACTAAGGTATCCACTTTCCATTTAAGTCTCATCTTTGGCTTTCGATATGAGTCTAATATAAAAGATAGGTAGAAAATGCAGCAACAGCCGACTGGACCGGCCTCTCCTGGTTCAAAATCGCAGAAGAAGGTCTCAACACCACAACTGGAAAATGGGGCGTAGATTCCATGATCGCCGGAGCTGGTTGGTGGAATTTCACAATGCCTGCTTGTGTCGCTCCAGGTCAATATTTGATGAGACATGAGTTGATCGCACTCCATTCCGCGTATGCTGAGGGACAAGCTCAATTCTATATGTCTTGTGCGAATATTGAAGTTACAGGCTCGGGAACTAAGACTGGGAATGATACTGTATTGTTTCCTGGTGCTTATAGTGCTACCGATCCGTAAGTATTCTTTCATATTTGCTCCTTATTGAAATCTAAGTTGGTAGTTGGCTAATTTGTCGTCTAGTGGGATTCTCTTGAATATATATAATGGGACGATTCCTAATAACGACTTGAAGCCGTACACTATTCCTGGGCCATCGGTATTGAATTGTGCGGCATAATTATGATCTTTACTTAGTTCCGTCTCTGAGGGAGCCCAGTTTTTGGGTGAGAATTCAAGGCCGCGGAATCTTCTAGTTAAGAGTTACAATGCTTGTTGGATGATTCTCTCATTTGGATCGAGGTCCATCTATCTATCTTGAAAGTCCCAAGTCTTTAAGTACACATACTTTTTGCTTTGGTTGTCGCTTAATGAACAATTTTGGAGTATAGTGAGGATTAAGGATTAATATATGTCGATGAAAGATTCTATCCTCTCTCTTCTCCCCCTTCTCTCATGCAATAGTTGATGGTAATAATTGACGGATCACTGTACTGCTTACTTCCTTACTGCTCTACATACTGCGTAATTATCGCTGCTTAATATTCTTTGAGTGATTTCTCACTTCACACAGATAAGACTCACAATCCAAAATCAACGGCATTTCAAGTATCACGAGGAAGAAACATGGAATTCTTGTATGTACAGACAAGATGCATGTGCAGGCAAGATAAGATAAACACTTCCTCAAAAAACCATCAAAAGAAGAAAAGAAAAGAAAAAAACACCCATCACAAGGAAAAGCCCGCAGCCGTACCAACATCTGTAAAGGCAAGTTTAGACCACCATTAGCGCCATTTTAGACCAGTTACAAGTGGTGCAGAACGAAATATGTAGGACCCAAGCCTCAACCGTAACTCCATTCCTTGCTATCCATACCATCACTGTATCATATCAACATCGACATCTCGGGCAACTGCATCCTGAGGAGCATTGTCACCTTCAATCCAGTTCTTGAAGTCCTGATTGATCTGTTGCACGTCATCGTGATTGAGATCCTTCATCCACTTTGTGTTCATGCCAAACTTTTCACGGAATCGTTGATTTCTAGCCTCCTCAAATTTTTGCAATCTTTTCCTAGCTGCTCCATTAGCACCTCCACCAAGAGGCTTGTCTGCATAAATGAAATATTCCTCGCCAGGCTGCTTGTATATAATCTTGAAGCTGTTGACGCAAATACGGAGAGTCAGGTCCTCAGTCCAGACGAGGGGCTTGCGCTGACTAGAACCATCTTCGGATTCTGTATCACCAGATGGCAAGTTGCGGGTGAGAACAACCTTTCGAAGGTATTTGCGGGGAACACCCTCGGTGGGCTCGATGCGGACGTATGAGGATGTGTAGTACTGCCAACGTTCCTTGCGCTCCATGATGTCAAGGTCAAAGGTGGTTTCATCCTTCTGGATCCATTGCGATGTGGCTTCCTTTCTCTTTGGGAACTGTTTGCTATGTTAATAAACGCTTTGTCAAGGATGATGATAATCAGACTTACCCATCGAATTAGAAACAACTCGCCATCTTTGATATACTTATCAGCTTGCTTGCGCAAATTGATCTCAGTATTATATGAGGTCTCCGGCAACTCTCGGTTCTTGAACCACTGTAGAAGGAGATCTGGGGTCTTCTCTTTGTAGTCAGCGGTAGAACAAGTAGCACCAAGTCGACAAAGGCTTTTGAGTAGGTCGGTAACAGTGTAGATCTGCCATCCTTTCTTGAGATAATAATGTCGAAGAATGTCGTGGTACTTGGCCTCCTCGATCTCGCCTTTGACAAACTCCTCGGCTAGCTCTAAGGTCCGGCTGTAATAACTATCACCATCTTCAACATTCGAGTAATAATCGTGGGGTTGGTCAACATAGCCAATGTCTTTTGCCGGCTTGGCGTTGTTAGCTCGCTCAGCTTCTGCTTTAGCATCATCCTCACTGTCTTTGATCTCCTTAAAGCGTCGATAAAGTGTCTGGAAGATGCTGAAAAAGACGTAGATATTCTGGTTGCAGTAGAGGTTGTACCAATCACGCTTGAAAGATTGATCGGCTTTCATTTCGAGATCTTCGGAATCAAGTGGTTGAGTTCCTTGAACGGCGGCGGCACTAGGAACAGCTGCCCAACGTTCGTTGGTGACCTCTGTGTTGGCTCGATCTTCAGAAGCGTCTCCAAAATCGTCCTCAGCGACTGAATCTACATCTGGGGTTGACTCTTTGCTTCCAGTAGCGCTGTCTTCCTTTTGGCCGCGGGCTCTAGTACCATTTCGACCTTTGTCTAGCACACCTCGGCGTAAATCTGTTTTCTTGCCATTTGCTGGGCGCCTTCCTCTGCCATTTAAAAGCTCGGCAGCTGCGGGATCTTCGTAGTCATCATCTGGGGTCCCACGGTCGATGCCATTGACATAAATAGAGACAGTATCTTCTATGTCGAAGAATGCAGCAACGAATCTCTCAAAGAAGCTTGCAATTCGACGTCGCTCAGAGCTACTGTGTTGGGGGGCGTTGGAAGCATAAACAATCATGAGACGGAGGACATTTCCAATGACATCAGTATCGGAGAACTCATAAGAAAATTGATGTTTTGAAGTTCTTCCCTTTGAGCCGCGTTGACGTCTTTGCTCTTCGTACTTGGCCTTCAAGGAATCGACAAGATGCTTTGGAGAGAAGTTCTTCTTGTCGGCCTGCTTGACGTGAATGCCCATGTGATCAAGACTCTTTAAGTACATTGTTGTAGTTTGAGCTTGCCAGACCTTCTCCCATTCGCGCTACAAGTTTTATGAGTTTGATGCATCCAAATGCTAAATGTTGTGACTTACTTGAGTGAAGCGCCATTCTTCATCCTTTTGCTTGAGACGTGCTAAGACTATGGGCAATACTGAACATGGGTCTTTGAACAAGTCGGCTGCGACTTCAGGTCCTTTGTCAACGCCGTAAATCTTCTTTAATACGCGTTTGTAGATGGCTTGACTTTGTCCACCAAGACCAAGTGGCATGCGGAAATGTAGTCGTTCGTCATCGTTCAAGGTAAGGATTTGCTGACCGATGGGCTCGAGAAGTTGGATAACCTTTGCGTTGGCCTCAATGTTGAAATCGTAGTCATGTCGTTCTTCTTCGATGCGATGGAGCGATTCCTCGTAAATGTTCTTTCGGTGAGCGACAAATCCAGAATCTTCGGATGCCCAGGTTGGATGGGATGCCCAATCATCATTGAGTACTGACAGGCACATCTCGTCTCGTCCAGAACACGGCTTCAGCCGCTCCTGATAAAGGTTAGTCAAATTGCTCCATGCTAGATATTGATACTCCGCAATCTCTTCTTTTGTCGTAGGATTCTTCCTCGGCCTCTTAGAATCAGCGAAGGCCAGAAAAGGGTTTAACTCTTCCAGCTTCTCTGCTTTTCGTTTGAGACACTTCCCATGGGGAATGTATCTATAGTTCTGCTAAACTGATGGCTTCAAGGACAAGACATCAAGAAGAAACTCAGGACCGCCCATGCGACCTGCTAGCTTGTAGTTCATGATTGTCGGCCTTTCTCTAGGCTTTGGTAGTTGGCGCTGGGGGGCCATTTTGAAATGCTCCTGGAAAGCTGATGGAAAGTTGAAAGAGTAAGAAAGAGAAGAGGTCTCGAGAAGACTTTTATAGGAATGGGGTGCGAAATTTGCGGTCCACGAAGATGTATTGTACCTCCTAGGCAATAAAAGCAACTCCTATTATTCACTTGAATATTCACCATGGCGCATCGGTTGAAGAAATGTTTATTGTTCCGCTTAGACAATAGTAATGCCCGTCACATTAGAATTTTGAGAGCCGGTGAAGAACGTCCAAACGCCACCAAAAATGTGTCCCAAGAGAGGTTAGGAGAACGTCTCTTGCTGGCCAGGAAATCCACAATACGGCACTCAACAAAGCTGGAGTTTTCGGATAAATCACAAGAGGTGAACAATAGTAAATCATAAAACTCACTCGTTTTGGTAAAAGACGATAACTTGGTCCCAACCCCCTGCAATTGCTCAATGCCACTCGACCCGTTGGTGCCCTAGGTCGATTATCAATGATTTCATCGTGACCTTCATAGTTGACAAAGACCTTGAACCAGTTCATCAAATCTGGGTTGCCGCCGATGAAATTACTGACTTTGTGCACAAGCACGTTTCGATCAATCAGGTCTTGCGAGAACAGATTGCACAGCTTCAAGAACTCATTCATAGTAGACTTGTTGGCGATATATTTCTTCACGCGGTCGAAAAATGCCAACTCTTCAGAAGTTGCGGCGGAAGTGGAAGTTGGGTCAAGAGGCTGGGGAAGAATTGGTGTCAAAGTAGGAGATACTGCTGCAGCGTCTGAGGCCACTGTCTTGCTGCCGTGGGTTTTCAATCTCTATAATAAATAGGTTAACGAATGCATTTTCTTTCCGAAGGGAAGTAATAATAAAGAAATCGCCTGTGTTTCAATACCTTATTGCCTTGTGCTGTTGCTGCACCCCGAGAATTTTCGCCAACAGATTGAGATCCAGATGGAGCGGCCGTGTTTGGCTTACGTTTCTTGTCTTTGCTGTTGCTCGTTACAGGCATAAAATTACCTATGGGAGGCATTTTCCCTTCGTTTGGGCGTCCACCTGGAGGCTGTGGTGTATGAGATGGGCCTGGCGCTAAGCTAGCTTCTTCAGCAGCAGCCTTGGCAGCAGCTTTAGCCTGGGCAGCGGATTCAGGTAGGAATTGTTTGAAATCTTCAAGGAGGTCTGGTGCAGTACTAAAAAGCTGAGTGACTTGGGCATATACGTCCTGAATCGGCTTGGATTCTCGTTGATATGTCTGAAGTATTTCGAGGAACTGCTTGTAAATCTCTGGCCTATCCTGGAATCGATTCTACGTCCGTCAGCCGTTAGTTATACATAGTGGTTTCTCCACGTTACTTAAAGCGTACCTTAATCTTATTTACATAACTAATCGCGTGATTAAATTCAACAGGACCTCTTTTTTCTAGACCTTGTTGACCTCCAGCGCCATTCATATTACTTGAACCACCGGGAGTTGGAGTTTGTGTATTTCTTGGAGGATGTTGGCCGAGTGTAGTGGCAACGGCGTTCGTTAGCTGAGATACGCCCCTCTGTTGCTGCTGGTGAGCGACGGCAGCAGCAGCAGCTTGCTGAGCGTCGAAAGAGGATGAGAGTTGATTTTGATTTTGGCCGTAAGCTCCTGTACTCTGGTTGTTTGCTGGACCGAACACCGCTTCTGGGCTTTCGATACTATGTTGAGGCTGTGGCTGCCAGTTGCCTGGGCGCTGTTGAGATGTATAAAATCCTCCGTTCGCACCACCATGCACGGCTGCGTCTGGAAGAGCACGACCAGCACCTGTAATAGATTGGACCGTTGTTCCCATAGGAGTTGTCACCCGAATTGTATTTGGATCGCTGCCAGTACCACACTCGATGCGGTAACCAGGAGGAAGAAAAGTGTTGAATCCTTGGATAAGATTTGGATGCCCTGCGAAGAGCTCGGAAACTCGATTGATCACTCCAGGTGTGTCGATTCTATAGATTAGATGGTTAGTATTGTTAAGCTCCAAAGAAGCCTATTCTGAGATTTAAGAGCAACTTACGCTTGACTTTTGAAATCCTTCATAATATCAAGAAATCGATTGTAGACGTCCGGCTGGTCTGCAAATTGGACTTTGACTTGATCTAGATAGCTAAGGGCGTCCTAAGCAACAATTCATCAGCCTCTAACAATCAAATATTGTTGTGCCAAGTGAATGAAAAATCTGCGAAAAGTGAAATCCGATGACAGAGGTATAGGAAGATGAAAAATACGGCTATTCGTCGGATTCTCCCGATTTTTTGGCTGATTCAAGAATCTACCAGAGTATGTTTGCTACGAACAAAGCTGCACACTTCCCACAATCTGCCTCGCAATAGCTCTTCGCGACCAAGACATGGCTGACAAAGGGAAAACGGGGGAGTGTAGTAGGACCTAAAATGTTGAAATCACTTATTCAAAGGGCTTACTTACATTCAAAATGGGTTGCTGTCCACCTTGACCAAGAGCTTGTGCACCGGGGATTTGATTGCCTGGAGTAATCGGGCCACCAAACGGCATTAACCTAGCTGCCGCATCCTGCTGCTGTTGCTGCGGCTGGCCAGGATTGAAGTTGGGACCTCCGAGTATACTCGACATAGAAGTATTATGATTTAGAATCGTGGGGCCAAATACTTGATGTTGTCCAGAGGCTCCTGAAGGGTTCTGAGGAATTGGTCGAGCTGCCTCGCTGTGTAGAGGTCCACCAAAAGCATTACCGGGACCACCAGGTGCGCCTAAGGGAGGAGGAGCTCCGCCATGTGTTGCAAGAAGTCCTCCGGGGCTGTGAATAGCTGTGGGAAGCCGTGATGCTACAGGCTGGTGTATAGGAATCGAGCCGGTATTGTTCTGATGAGGTGGAGCTGGCTGGTACTGCTCCCTGTGTTGTCTCTCTCGTTCCTGTCTTTCATTGTGTTCGCGCTCCCGTTGCGCCATTTCTTCTTGTTGTTGCTGCAGCTGCTGGAGTTGTTGTATCGAACGTTGTCTATGCTGTTCTTCTAGCTCGCGCTGCTCGCGCTCTCGATCGAAGCTTGGAGGACCGTTGGTTGGATTATTCATTACTGCGGCTGTAAAAATCTTTCTGAAATTTCCAAGGGGGTTCAATAGATGATTTCAAATGCTTTTAGGTATAAATATGCGAAAGTTTGCAATGAAAGAGGTCTTTGTAGAGTGGAGCGACGATGAAGGAGGTTGACGGTGGTTATCGGAATGCCCCAAGGGTTTGTGGATCGATATGAAGGGAAGTCGTCTCTCCTGAATTCAATCCAGGCACACAATTGATGGTCGACGATTGTGACTGTCCGAACACAGATCCATCGATAGAGTGTAAGTTGTTTGGAGTGAACTCAGCTAGGATGGGAATGGAGAGTTCTCTTTTCCCTCTACTTAGTATGCAGGGATATGTAAGCATACAAGCAGCCTTGCACCAAAGGCTACGCAGCCCAGAGAAGGCTGAGGGGCGGAGGCAGCTAGTTGCTATTCAACTCTACGAGTAGTTCATAGCCGTTTTACAAAGCATGGTCAATAAGGATATGTTTGAATCACACGATATCTCATCAAGCGGATGAATACTTGATGGTGATTCACCACTAAACATTGAGAAATGCCCGAATAAGCAAATCAATTGCTGACGAGAATTGTTTGGGCCTTCAAGCTTGATATTAGATACTGTTCAAGGCCCTCAACGAACCGCAATAGTCTTCTTCGGGATCACGTACTTATGATTTGCAATATCCGCAAAATGCCAGAGTATCACAGAAGGCCCTACGAACAACCTCACACCGTGACCCAACAAAGAAATGTTAACCACGCAGCCCTGTATCAAACGCCGTCTCCTCATCAGTTACATTACAGAAGGACTTCTTTCCGAGATCCCATTACGCATAATTCCGAACCCCCTTCAATATCCAGATCTGTCCATTCTGTACCTTGCCTGCTTCACCCGAAACCTCCACATTTCCCGGTTGTATCTATAACTTCAAATCAGACTCAACCCAAAACACCAAGAAAGAACGATTACTTACCCAAACACTCCCCTCTTTCTTCTCCCACCAAACCTTCTCACCCCCAAGCGTCTTCGCTTTCTCCCCCTCGTCCCACGGACTCTTGACCACCACATGAGCCTCCACAAACTTCCGCATATTCCTCCTCGCTCTCTCTTGTCCCTCATCACCTTCATAAACATTTCCCCCCAACTCACGATATTCCTCCGGGTCTTCCCAGGGTTTCCTCGGCAGCGCCATGATCGCCGAATTCACAGGCGCAAGTATCGTAGTATTCTGTGCAGAATCCGAGAATCGTTCGGTGATGGCAGCGATATCGCGGGTGAACCCTGCGAAGATGTTGATGCTGCGATCTCGTCCCAGGACGTCGGAGAGGATTACGGGGCCTTGGGGCGGCATCGGGATGTTTTCTGTTGATAGGGGTTTTTGATGATGGGGGAGGATGCTGAATGCTGATGCGGAGAGGTTTATTGTCAGGAGCGAGAGGAGAATAGATCTATATTTCATTTTGATTGTTTTGGATCGGAGCGACTCGATCAATCAAGATCTCAAGGTCTCTTAGGTCTGGTATGACGATGTCTTGACTCGCTTATTAACGAACGCGAATCACGTGAGATGACCCCTTCGACTCAGAAGATTTGGAGACTCAAACATCAAATGTTGAAGGGACTAGAGGGACAGAAATATGTGCTCATTTCGTCTTAGCCATCCGCCGCCTCTAAGAACTGGGATCAACATGAGCTCGCAGGACTTGTAGAGAACAAAGAGTTTCCAGGGCAGCTCAAGTCCAACGCATTCGAGTCCCAAGATGAGCTATCAGTGCGTATGATCAGTGCCAGCCCCTAGAACAGTTCAGCATGGATCAGAATCAAGTATTTGACATGTGATCTTTCACATGCTGCATTGCATTGTAACCTCCACGGAGTAGAACGGCTCGTGATGGACATAAGTCGGCTTTATTTCAACATGAGGACGAGGATTGCGTGAAAAGGAAAGAATTTGAATTAATTGAGACTGTTGGGATGGAAGGAAGGAAGGAAGGGGGCTTCAACTCAGCTACAGCTACCCATTTATCAAGTCTCCATCGATCTCTCTCATCTTGATCCCGAGCTTATATTAGGACGTACAATCAACTGCTGACTGACTGACTGACCGACTTACTACTATTGTCTTGACGACTTCTTTCACATCCGCCGAATCAACGTTGCAGGCTTTCTGCTTAGCTCGATTTCCCCATCAAAACCATTCCCCCGTTGCCTCGGCTTTAGAGTGGCGCATTGTCCCTCATAACTTCATAACCAACTGCCCATTCCTTCCTCGAACAAACTACAAATCTATCCAATCTGCACATCGACTACTTTTCACTCACCTCTCATCCCGTGTCCGTGTCCGTCGTCCCTCTAAATACTCTCTCTCATACATCAGCAAAGATGACTCCTAGAATCATTGTCGTTGGTGGTGGTTGTAAGTAGATCTCCATTGCATCCCCAGGCGCTCCCTTGCTGACCACTAACAATAGTATCCGGCTTGAGTGCTGCACACACAATTTATCTTGCTGGAGGAAACGTCGTTGTCCTGGATAAACAAGGTATGGCTATCCTCTTGTGCCGTACTTCTACGGTCCAACTTTGGATGTCCAAACCCCAGACCGTGGCCTTCCAACCGCTCTTCCGAAAATAACATCTGACTATTCAGTATAGGTTTCTTGGGTGGGAACAGTACTAAGGCCGTAAGTGTGACAGTTGAAACTGCGTGAGTTATCATGCCCTAACATTATTTAGACATCTGGTATAAATGGAGCCCTTACTCGAACCCAAGTCGACCAGAAGATTGCCGACAGCGTCAAGAAATTTTACGATGATACCCTCAAATCCGCAAGAGACAAGGCCAGACCTGATCTCATCAAGGTCTTGACATACAAATCTGCGGCTGCTGTTGAGTGGTTGCAAGATGTTTTTAATTTAGATTTGACTCTCGTATCCCGGCTAGGGTATGTACATTTCATTCCGAGGTACTTTTGCTACTACTGCTAAGATGTTATACAGAGGTCACTCCGAGCCAAGAACCCACCGAGGTCACGATGCAAAATTTCCTGGTATGGCCATTACATATGCTTTGATGCAGAGACTTGAGGAGCTCGCAGAAAAGGAACCCGAGCGTGTACAAATCATCAAGAAAGCTCGTGTCACAAGCATTAACAAAGAAGGCAATAAGGTTACTGGTGTCTCATACGAGTTCGAGGGAGAGCCATCTTCCATTGACGGTCCAGTTGTACTCGCAACTGGAGGATATGCTGCAGATTTCAGTGAGACATCACTTCTTAAGAAGTGGAGACCAGATACCTTCAACCTCTCATCTACCAATGGTGTACACGCCACTGGTGACGGACAAAAGATGGTTATGGCTATTGGTGGTAACGGAATTGATATGGACAAGGTCCAAGTCCACCCTACAGGTCTTGTAGACCCCAAAGACCCCGCCTCGAAATGGAAGTTTTTGGCTGCCGAGGCTCTCCGTGGCGAGGGTGGTCTTCTTCTTAATGGGGATGGTGACCGATTCTGCGACGAACTCGGTCACCGAGATTACGTCTCTGGTGAGATGTGGAAGGAGAAGGAGAAGGGAAAATTCCCAGTTCGTCTCATCCTCAACTCTAAGGCATCAAACGTTCTTGATTTCCACACTAGACATTATTCTGGCCGTGGTCTCATGAAGAAGATAACTGGTAAGGAGCTCGCAAAGGAGATTGGCTGCACACCAGAACATCTTCAAGGTACTTTCAAATCCTACAATGAAATTGCCGATGGAAAGAAGAAGGATCCATATGGCAAGAAATTCTTCCACAATGGTCCAGTTGACATTAACGATGACTTCCACGTCGCAGTTATGGAGCCAGTCCTCCATTTCACCATGGGAGGTATCGAAATCAACGACAAAGCCGAGATCCTCAACTCCGAAGGCAAGCCCTTCGAGGGTCTTTACGCTTGTGGTGAGCTCGCAGGAGGCGTCCACGGAGCTAACCGTCTTGGAGGATCTTCTCTCCTCGCCTGTGTAGTCTACGGTCGTGTTGCTGGTGATTCTGCTTCCAACTACCTCTTCCAAAGCGCCCTCAAAGGCAACGTCTTAGGCCCTAACCAACGCCTCAGCCAAATATCTCTACATATCGACCCTTCTCAACCCGGCAAGATCTCCGTCGAATGGGGCAGCCAATCCTCTGGTGGTAGCTTCACCCAAACCAGACAATCTCAGACCTCCGCTTCACCAGTCACGAATGGCGCTACAGCAGACTCTTCCGATCCAGGAAAAGTCTCCAAGCCTTCCAAACCCTCCAATTTCAAAATCCCAGAAAAAGAATATTCGATGGAAGAAGTAGCCAAACATAACAAGAAAGAAGATCTTTGGGTTGTAGTCAAGGGTGTAGTCATGGATGTAACGAATTGGTTAGATGAACATCCCGGTGGACCACAGGCACTCATGAACTTTATGGGTAGGGATGCCACAGAGGAATTCGAGATGTTGCATGATGATGAGGTTATTCCAAAATATGCTGCTAGTCAGGTTATTGGACGGGTTAAAGGACAAACTCCTAGTTTGGAACTTTAGATTAACCTGCTTAGCGTGTTTGAAGAGGGAGAGGGGGATGATTGTAGTATAGCATAAATTTATTTTTGGATTCGGTTTCCCCCCCCTTTTTGGGGAATTATTGTTCATCCATTCACTCATTACAAAAGTGTATGCTTCTGAATTTCATGAGCTCAGTACTGCAGACTGATCTATCACATGCTAATATATATATATCTCTCTCTTCTCTTCCGTTCCCTCTTCTCATACACATACAATATATCTTTTCAGAAACTCTCTCATCAGCAACATCCACCTCTCCTAAACATCCTGTCCTCGGTACTTATGTCTCCCCCTCTTCTTATACCCTATCTTCAGATATACCGCGGCACACCGGCACTTAGTCGGCCTCTTTCTTTCTTTCTTGTGGAAACCATGGAAGGAATTCCTTGTATGCGTATGCATGTTTTCTTCTTTCTGAAAGCTCTGTGTAATTCGTGGAGGGAAAGGGGAAAAGGAGGTGTGATATGGATGCGAGGGGAAGAGGGGGGAGAGTGGAGAGATACGGCCTTGTAAAGGGGGGGTGGTTTTTTTTTGTGGGGAAGAGGACCGGCCAAAGGATAGATATATCTTCTCTATTTGGGTATAAATATAAATATATTAGAGTATTAGATATGAATCATCTTGAAATATAGTGTTTGGCATAACGACAACCTACACCAAGGGTATTGTTTGACTTAGCGGTGGGATAAAATCAGATGAAATATAAAATATTTTTCCTACCTATCCTATCTACCTAACTACTTAAACCCGATAACTGCTTTAGCTACATATTACCTTCCCAATTCAAAATTTCAATTCCCTTAACCCTCCAAACACCCCTTAACCTCTTAACTTCAAGATTAAAGAAGCCCTAGACAGATCCACTGAAAGAAGTATAAAAGTATAACCGTATACCCAGGCTCAAACTACATCAGGAACCGGAAAGTTGACTGTATCTTTAAAAACATCAAGCAGGATAGAAGTCGAATAGCGAACTGACTAGAGGAGAAACTCTCCAAATCAGCTTGTAGGATTTTACTTGAGCGAGAAAGAGATTTCTTTTGGCGTCTGATGAAGAAATCTCTTGGTTGATCACAGGGGAAGGAGAGGTCGTTGACTTTCATGATATAGAACGCTGCTCTGTTGTGAAAAAACAACTTTGAACTTCATCCTTTTCGGCAAACACCATAAGCGTGCTGTTTTTGTGTCCTTCACTTTGTGGGGCCAGTTAATTTCAGAGAACCAGTCAGTACTCTGCTCGATCTTGAGGTATATAAAGTAGGTCAGTAACCACTATTGCAGGAAGATAATAGCAACAAAAACTTTATGAATTTGAAAAGGAGATATTGCCTGTATGGAGGAGCAACACAAGATCTTGATTGAAAGGTAAATTGTAATCTAATCTACTGCAAAGGCTCCAAAGCTTGCAAAGGCAGAAATACTTGAGCTTTGTATGTGTGTGTGAAAGAGCTTGATGCCAGATATAAATACCTCCTCAGCTAGAGACAGAAAAAGAATTGTACCCTAAGCAAGAGTATGTGTGTGTGCTTGCCTGGGTTTACGGGGAATTGCTGATGTTGGGGATTTTCGAGGGAGTTATTCCGACGCACCGAGGGCTTCCTCAATGAACGGCTGCTATCATTTTTATGAAGATTACTGTCATCAGAAGCCTGGCGCGTCGTCAATATTTAATTTTTCTCATCGTACTTCAAGGTCTCTGACGCCCTACCAGTCATTTATTATGACCTCTTAGCAAACAAATACTTTCTGAGATCCTAAATATTTCCGAGTGAACACGTTAAGCTTTTGAGATATATGAGATTGGAGAATGCTTGGACTTTATATATGTAAGACTTGGGGGAATTAAAGGATTCAGTAGATGTAAAAGGGAAAGAGTGCTCTAGGGACTTTGGGTAGCATTGAGAATGAATATCGTGGGGCTTTCAGGCAAGAAAAAGATATATAAAGTTAAGTAGAAGAATTTTATTAACTGCGAGAATGATTGATTTTCGTAGACAGTGAATAAGTGGTGATAATTCCTGCATACAGACACCTGGGAAAGGCGTATTAGTGAAGAGTATACAGCCTTTTTGAGGATGCTAAACGGGATAAAAAGAGTAACTGGAAAGGTTCTATAAGGTAGTGACAGAAGCTTCGAAGTTTTGCCCACTCATAGGGGAGCATGAACGTGGGACTGCGAAAGCCTTGGTGCAAAATAGGACATATCTGCCCTTTCTTGATGCGATGCGAAAACTTACCAGTGAGAAGAGGAATGAAATTCGTGCCGTTTGGATGAAACGGAGGCAGAGCGCGAACTTGAAGAGAGAACAGCAGTCAGCTTTACTTGCTCAGGAGGCTATAGGATATGGAAGATGGGTCTTGAGAGGTGAAATTTTCACCAAGGCTAATTTGTCGAGGTATTCTCCTTAGGAATAATGAATCTGCCTTCAAGTAACGACTTTCAGAGTAGTCTGTTTTGTCCTAACAAGCCTCGAGAGGATTGTAGTTGAAATTGTGCAAACACATGCTTGTTTCTCTCACATTCATCAACAATGTTTCCTGCACCTGACTCCCTGCTTGGGTGAAATAGTTGCTCACGAGGAGCTGTAGCGCCGTTTCCCCAACCAGATCTCATTGATTTCTTCATGTGAACGAACAACATTCTTGGATTTACTGAGTTGTACCGTCTCCTTCAAAAAATGGCTACAGCCTGCGGGGAATGCAAAGCACTTCGATTTCCGGACATCTTAAACAGGATAGAGAGGCACAACTGCTACTCTAGCCCACTCTTGAGATACTGTACTAAAGCGGGGAAAATCGCGAGTTTGCATCGAGGGGCTCGAGTCTGTGATCCTCGGCAACGGGCTAGCTAACGGAGTCGCGGAGGTAGCCGTCATTATCCCAACCCCATATCTTAAAGTAAAAGTAGATGTATCGTTTGGACTTGCTTCTATGCGCACCAGTATTGACAATGCATATGGGCGATGACATAGAGAAAAGGGTGTTCGCATGATAAGCTAACATGTGTTGGATCTGGTGATAGCCAGGATGTCACAACTCACCAGGGGGTGTCGACACGGGTGGCTTGTCTTTTGCTTTTTAATGGTCGTACGGATCCCAGTTTGGCAGGTTGCCGTTTCTCAACTCTTTCTGATTGTAGCGCTAAGATAGAATGATGCCTTGTTCATCTGTACACATTTCCATGGGAAAGTAAGAGATCGTAGACAAGAAAGTTGCCTCCAGGTGCGGTTGGGCACCTTGTCATCGAATCAATTCAGGGGTTGAAAGAACAGTACCCGCCGGACTGAGCAAATGAAATTCCAGCGTTCGATAAACCTTTCCCAAGACGAGGCTCAATAATACTTCCGTGAGTTGGGAGTGGAAGCATTGCCATTACCCAATATTGATCAATCGGAGATACCGCGAAGTGGAATCCTTGGCGAGATCCTTTACCGGTCCCTGAAACACCAAGTTAGGGAGGGTGTATATTTGAGACTGTAAGTAAGGTCTTCATTTTGACATTCTTCTCAATTGATCTTGAGCTTTCAAGATCATTGACAAAAGAGGCATCACGATTTGTAAGGAGATGGGATGAAGGATTGGGGGGGGCGTTTCTAGAAAAGCTTTCAACTAGAACCTTGAAATGTTGACACCTTTCAGCGCCCACTGATGACTTCTGATCGGAGATTGTCTGCGGCAGCAGCATCATGGTGATTAATACAAAGTAAGAGATCCCTATCATTAGACAACAGCGAAGGAATTTTGCGAGATGGAAAGGGAAGCAAATGGGGAGACACCTTTTTCGATCCTGATGAAAAATAAAGGTACGCAGTGTCAGCAGTGTCAGCAGTCAACAGTCAACAGTGTCAATAGTCAACAGTGTCAACAGCCTAAGCGGAGAAGATATTGGCCCGTACTCAGGAGAACACATGGAGTTGGATGTGGATGGATGATGGGATAGGATGATGGTGATGGGATAGGTGATAGGATAGGATAAGGTCATCATCGTATGCCAGCCAGTACGAGATGCAGGTGATTGGGTACCTCCTTACATACTAGTCCCGGTCTAGTCCCAGTCGAGTCCCGGTCTAGTCCCAATCTAGTCCCAGTCCAGTGCCCATCCACCAATCACAGTCCACCACTCACAGTCCACCACTCACAGTCCAGTCCTCGTCTCCCGCTGCACTCTCCCATGCAGCTTTCCCCCTCGCACAGAATATATAATTAATACACGCTCCTTCTCTACGCCGCACAGTTGCATCAATTTATTTCGTAACTGCATTTTCTTCCAACCCACAATACCCGACTGTGGCGTCTATTCCTTTGCAAGCATCACTCAGCTCGTCCCGCCTGAGCCTTACACTTCACTCAACTTCTCCCCCCCCAAGTCATCCTTCTCCCCCCCCTCCCCGGGATTTGGTTGCTTACCTTACCTTTAACATACCCTTTACCTCCCTCACACCTCACACCTCAACTTCTCCTCCTTACATCGACCCCATTTCCCCACACTCAACTCGATTTTCTCCACTGTTGGCTTTCATCAACTCACTCCAGACCCGTCCTCTTCCCTCCCCTCCCTCCCTCCCTCGACTACGACCTCACACTTCCACCACCCCTCCAATAGGGATGCCTACGCCTCTGCATCAAAACCTGGTGATCATCGTCGACGACTACCTCAATCCTTCCTCCCGTCAATTTGCCCCCGACCTGACGACCCCCTTCATCCACCATGGCGATAGCCATGGCTTGGCATAAACCCGACAATGTTGCTGGCTCATCAGCACCTGCTATCATGGTGGGACTGTTCGTTGCTACGGGAGGCCTTCTGTTCGGTTATGATACCGGGTGAGCTGCCTCGTGGGACTTAGATCCTGGAGATGGATGGAAACTGATATGTATGTGCAGGTCAATCTCGGGGATACAGGCAATGACTGCCTTTCGCACTCAGTTCTCGACTGGCTACAGAGACCCTACCACGCGTGAATTGACGGTGTCGCCTGCACAGTCCTCAGAGATCGTGTCGATATTGAGCGCAGGCACATTTTGCGGGTCGTTATTAGCTGCACCCTTGGGCGACCACTTTGGACGTCGTCTCTCCCTCATTATCGCTGTCGGTATCTTTGCACTGGGTGTCGCGCTTCAGACGGCTGCCATGCGGATCCCGTTGCTTGTGGTGGGAAGGTAAGTTCATCCTTTCCCCTCGCACTTGGTCCCGGTGATACGATTCAGCCTGACATGCTTATTTTCTAGACTCGTTGCTGGTCTCGGCGTTGGCATCGTCTCGGTTCTCGTCCCCCTTTATCAGTCCGAAATGGCACCCAAATGGATTCGAGGTACATTGGTTTGTGCGTACCAGCTAGCAATCACCTTTGGCATATTGCTGGCAAGTGTTGTCAACATATTCACTCAACCGCTGCATCACCCCGCTGCATGGCGAATCCCCCTCTCTATGCAATTCGTTTGGGCCGGCGTCCTACTCCTCGGCCTCATTCTTCTACCCGAAACTCCCAGATACCTTATAAAGCGTGGTTACCGTACTGCAGCTGCGTTGTCTCTAAGTCGTCTCCGCCGGCTGGATATCACGCATCCCGCCCTCATAGAAGAGCTTGCTGAGATTGAAGCGAACCATGAATACGAGCTTAGCCTTGGTCCGTCTACATATCGGGATGCCTTTGTAGGCTCTCCACACCTCGGACGGAGACTTCTTACTGGATGTGTGTTACAAATGCTCCAGCAACTTTCGGGATGCAACTTCATCTTCTACTACGGGACCACATTTTTCCAGCTCATCGGGATCAAGTCACCTTTTGTCATTCAACTCATTTCCAACGCCGTTAACTTTACTTCTACCCTCCCCGGCATGGTATTGGTTGAGTCCTGGGGACGTCGTCGTCTCCTTATGGTTGGTGCTGCTGGAATGGCTCTCTGCCAGTTCATTGTTGCGTCCGTTGGAACCGCGGCACCAGACCAACATCCTGCAAGCATAGTAATTATTGTATTTGTGTGTTGCTATATATTTTTCTTCGCTGCATCCTGGGGACCTGTTGCGTGGGTTGTCACCTCGGAGATCTACCCGCTCAAGGTCCGAGCCAAATCGATGTCCATCTCCACAGCTTCGAATTGGCTTCTCAATTTTGCCATTGCGTATGGCACTCCTTACTTGGTTAACGGTGGCCCTGGTTACGCAAATCTCCAGGTAAAAGTGTTCTTCTTATGGGGGACCTTTTGTGTGCTCGGCTTTTTCTTTGTTTGGTTTATGGTCTACGAGACGGGTAAACTCAGTTTGGAGCAAATCGATGAACTATACGAAAGAGTCGATCATGCCTGGGAAAGTCAATCGTTCCAGCCTAGTTGGAGTTTTCAAGAGATGCGTGACGAAGGGGTCTCGGCGAGTGGGCTTCAATTACAAGTCATCGAATCAGATGATACTCGAAGAAGGATAGGCACAAGTGCCAGCGCATCAGGAAGTGACGCGACATCGATGTCCGAAGAAGACAAGATTCTTGCGAATCTAGGAAATGTCGATTTTAGTTATTAATGTCTCGATCAAACCTCTCTTTGGATTTCTTGTAATTCAGCGTGGCGTTTCTGAAGTGTGGAGTTTCAAGGGAATTAGGAGATATCAAACCATTTTGGGAATATCAATGGATTTAGGATCTAAGGGTATCTGGGCTATATTATTATTGGCGAATGGAAGGGGCGGTCATTGGAATCCTTGAGACAGACGACGGTTATCGTCTCTTAAGATCCATTTATTTTATGTATTACCCCGTATATAGCTTGTGGCTATTGAGCAAAGCCTAGCAAGCAAAGATAACTGTTAGACCTAAAAAGGTGCGGTATGAATTGAATACTTTTTGTTATCATACTAGAGTGCTCGTTGCATGATTGCTGTGAGCTTGAAGAGCGCCTTGAACCATTCCATTCTGAGGGTTTAAATAAATAGCTCTTGTTCGAATTGTCGTTTAGATGAAATGTCGCTGGCTATAAAGTAAAGCTAGGTAGCCTAGTTCATTGCCTTAAGGGTTATTATCCTTCAAGCAGCTTTACTAATTGGATGGCCTATTTGAAGTTATGATAGTATACGTAAAGGAGTGATTTGAGAGACTATCTTGGACGACGATCTGCTTCGATGTGACAAGTAAGCTTCGAGGATGTTAAAAGCGATAAGTGCTATATGAGAGGCTAAGATACAAGAAGCTCCAATCACTTCATTTAATAACTTTCAAGTCATATTTTTCCTTGATTATCATATATCCTGAGAAATCACCACTGCCTCATTTTAAAACAAACATCTATCATTAAATAAACCTTTTCATAATTGGTAGCTCTCAAACAAACCTTTTAAGACACCCGGTCGCTCTCCTTCCTATTTATTCATGATGATCTTTGCTCCAGAGCACTTCAGTGCAAAGCCCATTCATCTTTCTCTCTGTCTATATATACATTCTATTTCCCAATCATCCCTAATCCTCATTCCTCATTCCCACCCCCCTTACCCTCTCATTCTCTTCTTCGTTCGGTCATCTATCATCCATACCAAACTAAATAAAAGTACACTCCCCCAACAACCCACACCACCCTCCAAATACACCACCACGCCTCCTTCACCACTTTCTCAACTACCTTATCTCTCCTCCTTCCCTTCGTACTAATACTCTCATAAACATCCCTCCTCCCCCTCCCCAAATCATCTTTCCCTTTCTCTTTCTCCCTAAATGAACCAGCGATTTCGAATCTAGGTGGAGGAGTTCTCGACGAAGAAACAGGAAGACTATAGCCATTATGGGCGGGAGACACACTTCTTGTCCGAGCTGCGGATGAGCGAGGGGCAAGATTGGGGTTTATGGTGTTTGGGGTGTTGGAAGAGGAGGTCGAGGAAGTGGAGGAATGGTGGATTTCGGATGATTCGACATCTTGATCGCGTTTGGAGGAAGTAGTGGGGAGGAGGGGGATGTCTGTTTCGTAGGAGGGAAATGCGGTGGAGAAGGGTGTGAGGTTTAGAATGGGAGTGAGGATGGAGCGGATTATGAGGACGAGGACTGTGATGGCAATGAATATTCCGTAGCGGATGAGGATCCCGATTTGGTCTGGGAGGAGACAGAGATGGGATTGCATTGTTGATGAAGAAGAAGTAGAGCTGCTTCCGTGCCCGGAATGTAGGTTATTTAATGGTTGGCCGTCTGCTCCGATGGGATTCCACATGCTGAGCATGAGGAAACCCGGTTTTCGAACACCCATGGCCCAACTGGTGCTTTTAACGGTGATTTCTCGAGCGTTATTTTTATCGGCGGGATGCACGATTTCGCAGTAATCGTGATCATCACCTGAGAATACGGAGACGACGTTGCCGATGGAAGATATGAGTCTGATGGAGTCGGGGTTGCTGAGGACATTTTGGTACTGGTAGCCTTTGGAGATGCTGAGAGCATTTCGTTCGTCAGGGTAGATAGGGGAGGTTTGACCTTTTGGGGGAGTCGCAGGAGGCCAGCGTTCTCGTTGAGGCCCACACGGTGTCCCTGGATCTCGATAGAGCGGAACATGGGTGAGTAGGACGGTGGGTAGATCTAGAGAGCCTGGGCTAGGATCGAGTGTTGGACGGTTGGAAAAGTCTACCCTACTTAATTCCTCCACTTTATGGTCATACTTCAAGAATAACTCCTTTCCCGCTTGATAGCTCAACTCCCTTGCTATTGCCCTTCGTTTGGTGGCCTTGACCCCAGCTAAGAACTCCTCCACCGGTGCAGTGATTTCTACAGTCTCGCTCGTTGGGCGATCTGAAGATCCCGCGCTCAAAGACACCGAATCTACAGAGACAAAAGTATGGTTCGCAATAACGTCCACCCTATTCGTCTCACCAAAGTATGTCTCGAACCTATTCCTTACCGGAATCTTAATCTGAGCTCCAAACCCCAAATCATGATTTCCCGGCAATCCAGAAATGAACTTCCTCCCTCTCTGTCCCGGGCTTGCTTCAGAACCTCCCAAATTCCAAAAACTAGAGAAGATCTTTCCGAAGCGGGCATATTCATGAAGCCAGAAATCTTCCCCGTATCTCCTGTTCCACGTCGAAACCCATTTCTCCTCTTGGGATGGTCGTAGATTCTTTGCCCAGCTCTGATCGTCGAAATTCCCATGCACTGTTTTCCATTCTCTTCCTCCATCGAACAAATCGCCTAGAAAAAAAAGAGTATCTGGATGTAGTACTTTCGACAACCGAATATATGAACGCTTCATGTAATTATCCGTATGCCATATTGTAAGGGTAGATGCTGGCCAAAGTCGATCGGGGTAGGAATGAGGATCGATGAGCTGTGGATCTGCTATGAATACCAAATGATGTGGTGTAGCTTCTCTTGGCTATTT
The DNA here is from genome assembly GCA_003988815.1 of Chlorencoelia australis. Classification (NCBI taxonomy): domain Eukaryota; kingdom Fungi; phylum Ascomycota; class Leotiomycetes; order Helotiales; family Cenangiaceae; genus Chlorencoelia; species Chlorencoelia australis. The sequence continues at coordinate 23,339 of QYAN01000120.1, forward strand.
CTTTTTTGTCAGCCTCGCGCTCTCTTTCTTCTTTCTTGAAGTTTGTCGGGGATCAACTCACCCATCTCTCCCAATTCTCCCATCGACAAGCCTGTATACTCCTCTCAAACACCCATCTCTCCCCCCAAAGCAGCAGCACCACCCAAACCGCAATAAACAAATGTGGCAGACTGAACACGCGGCGTGGATTCCAATTCCTAACTACAGCTTGTCGCAGAGTCCGCGGTATTTGCGACGGTGGTGTTGTAAGTATCATGTGTGTACTTCGATCCCAGAATCGCTGCATTTGGGCGGCGAGGCTGTTGGGGAGGGAGGAGAGGATGCGGTCGAGGAGGGATGGAGGTGCGATGAAATTATCACGCGTCGACGACGACCGAGGTGTCTTATTATAATATGCCATGTTGGTTTGGTTTGGTTCCTATTTCTATCCTCTTCACATGCTTAGAGGTTTCCTTTGCATAGGGTGTGATTTCCCATAAGTGTAACTCCGGATGACGACGCGATATCGAAATATAGAGAGGCCTCATCTAATAAAATCGGGGTGATCTAACTTTGAATAGGAGTTGATTATTTCGGTGATTTGATTCGATATGTGTGTTACTGTTCAAAGGACGTCCTTAGATGTCATTTAAACTTTCAACTGCTTGTTTTTTGTGGTTCCTGTTTGGGATAGAGAATAGCATGAAGAGAAGTATTAGTTCCCAATTAGGCTCTACGAAGTCAATATGAACTACTTAATTGAGACCTATCAAAAATAAGGAAGAAAATCGGTCCGTCTAATATTTATTGGTTTCATTGCTTTCCAGAGGAGTCTTACACATATTTAAATTGCTTAGCTATGCGTTGTGAATGCATAAATACATTTTAGTATTATAGAAGTGAATCATAAGATAATAATTCAGCTCTCGGCTAATATTAATTTATGAAGTCTGAATGTTCTATCCTCTGGATAATTCTTCACCAATGCCAAACAGGCGGGCAAAGGTCCAACATCGTTTAGATGAGACGAACGCAGTATGGTACTGGAAGACCCTACGAGTTTGAAGTCAAATCATCCCACAGTGAGAGGTAATATTAGTCATGTAAGATACAAGAGTAATAAGAAATATAATAAATCCCGAAAGAGGGCTATGATGACCACACATGAATTTCCACCAGCTCGAAAGTTCTCATCTACCAAACCAGCCTCCTAGAAGACCCTTAAGCAATCCAAGTAAACGAATCCTGAACCTCAAATGAAACCATCCCTCTACATATTCAGTCAGCATATTCTTTATTCCAAATAAAAGGGTGAGCACTCGCCTGATATCTGCACTAGAAGCACCAATAAGCACGTGAAAGACACCCTCCTCAGCAATCCAAGCATATAAATCGGTATCATAATACCCCACAGAATACTTATCCAGCATCAACTCCACATTCTTTCTCTCGCCCGGTTTAAGGAACACTTTCCCAAAAGCCTGAAGTTCCTTTTCTGGTCGTGGCAGGCGAGATTTCTCGTCCCTGATATAAGCTTGCACGATTTCAGCTCCTTCGACAAAACCAGTATTTCTTACAGATACTGTGACGGTGATCTTGTCGGATTGGGCGAGTACTCCACTACTGATTGAGGGTTTACCGTAGGTGAATGTTGTGTAGGAGAGACCATGGCCGAATGGGAAGAGAGGAGAAATGTTTAGACGCTCGTAATGGCGGTATCCGATGTAGAGACCTTCTCCATAAACCACTTTCAGATTTTCACCTGGCCAGTTGTGGTAGGTTGGGTTATCTTGGAGTCTTCTTGGGAAAGTCATCTGTAGAATAATATTAGTCAATATTCTCTAGCCAGCTTGGAAACGTAAATGATAGGAAATTTAGAGGTAAATGATTCAGAACTCCTTCTGAGACATTCTCCATCCCCTCCTGTAATCGAAAAATGATGGCTTCCAGATATGGCTCTCAATAAGAGTATACCAATTTGAAAACAGATGGTTTTGCACTTACAGGGAGCTTGCCACTAGGATTCTTAAAGCCAAAGAGTACATCAGCCAATGCATTTCCAGCTTCTTGGCCTTGATACCATGCTTGAATAATACCCGGCACACGATCCACCCACGGCATTGTAATTGGCGAGCCTGATTGGTTGACAACAATAGTTCTCGGATTTGCTTTCAACACTGCCTTAATGAGACGATCCTGGCTGCCATCAACAGGTAAGTCCATTGTTTGACGATCGTAACCCTCGGACTCCCACTCGCCATCAAGTCCAACTATGACAATAGCAACGTCCGCGGATTTCGCTGCATCAACTGCTTGTTGCAAGAGATCATGTTGGTCTTGCTCCTTGTAGCCAATACGACATCCTCCGTATGCATGTGTCTGATTGACTTGTTTTTGTTTCGAAAATGGACGGATTTCATTGTTGATCTCGGCCAAAAGATGAATGGGCTTCCCAGCTTCGAGTTGCATATCAAACAAGACGTCTTTCGATCCGTCAAACATAGCCTCTCCTCGCTCCTTCCAATCCCAAAGATCGACCTTAAGTTCTCCATCTACGAATAATCGTCCAGGTCCAACACTAGAAAATGAAATCGTGTGCAGTCCGCTAGTGACAGGTGTGATTTTAGTTTTGAGTTTAATGGACCATACTGGGAGAAGTTCTTCCGGAATAGAATCCCAGAGGAAAAGATCAGTGTTTGTTCTTCGTTGTATGACTTGTGGACTCCCCTCAAACTTATCGCCTCTGAAGAATTCTAAAATAACGCCCTGCTCGCCAGAAGCTGTAGTGCAGTAATCTGCTGCCAAAGGTAACCATTTATATGTATGGCAACCTGCTGCATAAATGATGTCCTTGCCGGGGATTGCCTTGATGCTGTCCAAAGGAAGAGTGCTGTAATATGGATTTAGACTTGCGCTTCCACCACCTAGAGCCTCAAATCAGTATTTCAAGATCCAAAAATTCGAGGAGGGAAGGGAATAACGTTCGAGGAAATTTGAATCAGTTACGTCCAAATGTCCTAAATTTAATGAAGTATTTACCTCCTGCGATTGCTCTATTTGCATTGGGTCCAATAACGGCGATTTTCGTTTCCCATGGCTTGATTGGCAAGATGTTTCTTTCGTTTTTCAGCAGAGTTAAACCCTCTGCACCAGCATCTCTAATGAGCTGCCGAGTTTCTTGTCGGTCGTCCTCTCTTTCTGCAGCTTCATCTGACATGTCTCCTCCCTTTGTGCGCTCCACCATGTATAACACATTTGCCGCAGCCTTTTCAACTGCTTCTTTGCTTAATCGACCTTCTTTCACTGCCTGGATTGCCTTTTCGCCACGCCATTTAGTTGAGACAGGCATCTCAATATCGCACCCGGCCTCAATTGCTTCGACGATGGAGTTTGTTCCTCCCCAGTCAGACATGACCAACCTATACGTGTGAGTAAGACAAACAGAGAAGTGTGGAAAACATCGTACCCATCATAGTTCCACTCTCCTCGCAAAATGTCTTTCAAAGTGTGCTCGTTTGAATCTGCGTGAGTACCGTTGATCAAATTATAAGAGGACATGACCGCCCATGGATTTGCATCTCGGATAGCAATTTCAAAGGGTCGTAAGTAGAGCTCTCTAAGAGGACGCTCTTGCACGATGGAATCAATTGTTAGCCTAAAGGTCTCCTGCTCATTAGCAACGAAGTCTAGCAGAAATTAGCATTAGATTTATGATATATCTCACGGCTTGGATTCTTACGCTTAATGGTTGCAGCAACGCCTTTTCCCTGGAGGCCATTGATATACGCTGCAGCAAGTTTTCCAGTCAAAAAGGGATCCTCTGAGAAAGACTCGAAATTTCTTCCCCCTATTATTTAGAATGTTGGAGTTAGTACTGCTAAATTAGCGAAGCGGAGAAGAGAAATTGTCTAAAGTTTTGGGGTAATTGGGTTTGGATATCCCTAGGCTGCTAAAATTGACCTCTCAAATATAGAAAATTGCCTTTGAGAAGCTAAACTCACCGAGAGGGCCACGATGCAGACAAACTGTGGGCGCTAGAAGAATTTGTGCGGATCTAGCCTTGGCTTCATCCGCGAGATGTTGTCCGACTTGGAATAAGAGATTTGTGTTCCAAGTTGCTGCTAAAGATACTCCACAAGGAAATAGCGCTGCCTAAGTAAAAATTAAAAGGTATTCTGAGGTTTCATGCGCTAGGATTCCGAACCTTAGTTCCACCTGTGAATATAGCACCACGGGCCCCATTTGGCCCATCAGATGTCTTGAAATTTGAGATTCCTCTCGAGGGTATTGATCTAGATCTCCACATGTCTGCTGCTACAAGTAATGAAACCTTTGGCGGGTTAATTCACAAAATTTGTAATTTCGAAAATTGACTACTAGTGGTCTTACCTGTTCTTCTAACGTAAGCGATGCAGCTAAAGCGCGAGACTTCGTCCTGTTGTCGAGAACAGCATTTTTGCTCGCTGGACTATCGGGGGGAGAAAATTCTGAATTGGGGGTAGTATTGTCCCCAGTCGAGAGGCCAGTTGAGCGGTCTGAGTCGTCTATGTCTTTGTCGAAGACGGGATCGTTGATGAGGCTAACCGAAGAATCAGACATCTTTTCGGAAGATCGTATATCTTCTATGTATCGTAGAGATCTAATTTCTTTATAACAAGTCTGAGAAAAGTATGGTCAAGCCTGGGGGGATTGTGTCTGGGCCAACGCAAGAGAATGACGATGATGAATTATTCGCGAATCAGATTCTGACTGACAACTAAAGCGAGAGTGAGGGGTGGTAATTGATATAGTAAAGGTAAGAAAATTAGGAGGGAATATGGCAGCCTATATATCACAAGAGCCTGCTGATAACGTCAAAGATGCCACCACGGATCAGCTGGCTCCAGGTGATATATCTCAGACCAATATGTAAGCGGATAAACAAGCTATTGCTGACGCATAGAGAAAGTAAAGAAGGTGTATTACTATACTGTAAAGTATGTACGGATACAAATCATTTGCGAGGCGCAGCGGCTGAATTGGTGGTATCAGGGAAGTGGATGGTTACAGGCTGCTGCTATCTACTATGGCACATGTACTTGCATGCGCTGCCGAGAGGGCCGATAGAACCTGCAGCGACGTTTCTTCCGCAAGTCAGTGGCGGGTTCTACCAGGTCTTGCATTGGCGGCCCGTATCCTTCGAGATTAGCACAGCACCGGAAGAGGGGACCGTCTCTGCGTCCTTACAAGCAGGGAAGCGAGAGAACACAGGACTGCCATCGAAGACTTCTTCAACGGCACTCCCACATGGCAGTCTTTCATAGATCCGCAGTCAGCTAGACTGGGATCTGAAATATCGAGGATTGCAAGAAGATAGGTAGTTGATCCGAAATGCAGTCACTTATTCTCGAGTGCATCTCCGGAAAGAGCTAACCCCCCCGTTCCTCCAATTGTTCGGATCCGATGTGCATAAACCAGTCGCAGTAGAGTACAAACCAGGAAACGCGAGGATCCAGACGTGCAGATCCATTAATAGTTCTTCGAATGCCTTCAACGAGCTGCGGAAATGGTCCTGGCAAAGGGACGGGGAAACGGGCCGGATTCGCCTTCTGATATTCCGTTCAACTGGTTACCGTATAGCTCAGTTGCGTTTGGAGCAAGCCAGCTTGCCTGGCTTCCATAGAGTTGAAAGATTGATCGGGCGTGGAGCATTGCAAGTAGGAGGTAGCGCGCCTGTCGTGTTTGCATAATCGCAAAGTTACATTAAGCTGTATATGCACATCGTATGTAGATGTTGACAGGAAGAAGAAGAGGCGGAGGCGCTTGGGTTCTAGAAAATCAGGGCCGTGTGTCCAGTGAAAAAGCCTAATTGGATATTAGCCGAGAAGGAAAAGAGTGGGATAGGTAAGATCTAATCTGATTAGATTTACGAAGTACGACAAGAAAATTTACCAGGAATTCAGCCAAAAAGAAAAATACTGAGATTCACTTCCATACCGTCAAACATGCTTATATTAGGCGCTTTTCACCCTTGACAGCTCAACACAGATCTATGGAACCGCCACACTTGCCTGTTTAGCCTTCTTTCCTTATGGCTTTGGTTTACTCTCCTACTGCAGATCGACAAGCGATCGAGCCCGAAGCGCCACCAGACTCCTTGCCATTTGAAGCAGAAGCGCGGGAATCCACTGAATTGGCGGAAATCAGAAGAAATTATACTAATGCCTCCATTCGCTATTCAGACGCCAATGCTGCAGTCTCTACGAGACTAACCAAGGGGCTGAGATATCAAATACTCACATTCTGGAAAAGGCAAATCAGCGTGACTGTAGACCACGTCTGTTGCCGAGATCATCTAGGTATGTATCACCACCTCTTTCTCTTTCTCTTTTTCTTTCTCTTTCTCTTTCTCTTTCTTCTCCTTCAATTTCATATAAGTCTAGATGAATTTTAGTACGAAATATATGCAAGTACATAAAGCTCTCAATCAAGCAACGGAAGCTGAAGTCCGAGAGGAACTTCTGCACCATATCACCTAGTGCTTCCAAACTGCTGTTTCACGAAATCATATACAAATCATGTAGATTGAGGCTGCCAAGACCTTATATCAAAGTTCATTTAACGTTAGAAAGCCTCGCGGAATCACGCACCGGTCACGTTTTCCCTTCTCCCCCCCCCCCATTCCTTTTCCCATTACGAGCATACGAGACTGTGTCTTGAAATAATTTCAGATCACTAACATTCAATCAGCTGTGGAACGAACCTTTCTTGGCTACCTCAGAACCTCATTAGCCCTGTCAGTAATAGGCGTTATGGTCGCACAACTCTTGCAAGCTTCACTGCAGCCTCTGAGTGAGATTTATACTGATTGATGATATAGCCGACTAAACCATGCCCCTACTCCGAACACAACCTTTGGATTCTATGTACTTGGGAAGCCTTTGGCCTGTATCTGTCAGGGTGCCGCAATTTATGTCCTCCTCTTGGGGGCATTCAGAACTTGGAGGTCCCAGAATGCCATCGTGAGAGGGAAAGTTCTCTCCGGGGGGTTCGAACTTGTCTTTTTAGGAGCCGGTTTAGCGATGGTAAGTCAAAAGAAAGCAATCTACGTCCGCACTCTAACTGTCGAATGTCAGATTGTCTTAATGTTCTTCATCCTGCTCATTGCTGTAGATATAAGCAAGGAAGATTGAGCTTGGGGTGTCACTACCATGGATTTTTAGTAGCTGCCAGACTATGGCTTCCACAATCCTGATCATATGGGCTCTAATATACCGGACGAAAGGTAGTCCTTGCATCGCATGGGTAGGGCGCCTGTGACAGCTTTGCTATGGCGAGCTCATTATTGGCAGAATACCTCCATACAGCCTCACATTCTGATACCTTAGGATAATATCGATGGGGCCGAATCAAGTAGATCAGAAGGTCGGTAGAAGATGCCGAAGGTGATCATGTTGTAGAACTCTCTCGGAGAAATATACAACATCTGCATGATTCAGTCAGAATGAGGTGCCTCGCATATTCCTTCTGCTGGCAGATTTCAACTTGAAATGTGTCCGAAAGTATGTGAAATTGATGCAGATCCTTTATATTGCTTGTTTAAGGGGCGCTGACACTAAAAATCGGTCTCTTTCAATCTAACAACTGTTGATTTCATTTTTTTTTTACCATGACGAGCCAACTACCTGAAATGAAGAAACTGCTCCCCTCAAAATAGGTGAGAACGCTCCGATGACCAGGTAATAAGAATCTCCACTCTCTTAGGAGGAGGTGAAAACACAGCCTTACCCATTTGCTTACTTCCCTTTGCATAACTCCTGGATCATTGGATTGCTGCAGAAATGCCTTGTCGCATTTCCTCCCTGAACTACTTTTATTTCCCTTCCCTCCTCTCCCCACCCTCCATAACTGTATGGAGACTTCTTTCTTTGGTGGACGCTTCTTTTCCTCAAAGATCTCTGTCAAAGATAGAGAGAACTACTCTTCTAAGGTGGATTGACCCACTTCCCCCACCATTCTACATAGGAGCTGACTTGGTATTACTGACGCTTGGTTGGAATAAAGAGCTTGCTGTTGTACCTGGATCTCTCAAGGTACTTATATATTTATATTTTGTCGCATGGTTCATGCATCGAACCGCCGTCGATGATCAGGTCAGATTAGAAGTAAAGTATTAGTAAGCAATTCTATCATCAGTTCTCAACTTCATGAAATTCTCCTAAATTATCAAGGTAAGATACCTACAATCCACAAACCTGAATCGTTAAATACTAGTCAAAGCATCTAATTATTCATTCTGAAGAAAATCGAGTCGTTCGTAGCTTTTAAAATTAATATGCTGTGCATGGCGTCCGATCTCGCGTTAAAAGTCGGCAATTAGTTTCCTTTAAAGTTCCAATCGTTGCCGTTGCCGTTGCCGCCGCCTCTTTCCTTTGCAGAGGAAGACGAAATCGAAGACAAACAAATATCCACCAAGAGTGGAACTATGCTATTCTCTTTTTTTCTTCTTCCTTTCAGTCCTCCTCACAGCCTCAAACTCAGACTATAAATTATCTACGATTTATTGTACAGGAAAACCCATCCTCATATTTCATTCACTTGATTCAGCGACGAGGGTTTTATCAGTCCGTTTTCCGGCGAGGAAATTGCAACATACTTTTTTAATACCAACGACACCTTAGAACACAGCTCTTTTATTTGAGATGGCGTGGACAAAGTCAACCCGGATATCGGTCATGCTTGCGATCGATGCTGCATTCTTTGTCCTTGAGCTTGGTGTTGGAGTGGCGGTTGGATCACTAGCATTGATGGCAGATGCTTTCCACATGGTGAGAAGGATACAGGCTCTAAGAGGATACTGGACTGATGTTGCATACAGCTGAACGACATCATCTCCCTGGTTGTTGGACTCTGGGCTGTTAAAGCTGCACAAAAACAAACAACAGACAAGTACTCGTTTGGCGTAAGTTGATTTACCTGAGACGTCGAATCCCAGCTAATTCCTATCAGTGGTTGAGGGCAGAAATACTTGGAGCGTTCTTCAACGCTGTCTTCCTTATTGCTCTCTGCCTCTCCATTGTTCTAGAAGCCATTACGCGTCTCATCGATCCTCCCGAAATCTCAAACCCTAAACTTATACTCATTGTTGGTTCTCTCGGTCTTGCCTCGAACTTTGCCGGGTTTTTCGTATTGGGTGGCCATGGACATTCGCATGGCCCCGAAGAACATGAAGATGAAGTCAGAGCTGCTGAGGAAGGTCAAATCCACAAGCATAACGGCCATACCCACGACCTTGTCCACGAACCATATCATGACGACACTGATGACGAAGAGACTGCAGGACTCATTTTCCCGGAGGCCGTGGTGGCAAAAGTCAATTCAAAGTCTAGCCAGCGTCTCAAATTCAGCAGGTCCGATGAGGAGGCAAGTACTGTGAAGGACAACAATAGTACTCTAAGTCGAACCGTGAGCAAGGGCTCTAAGAGACATGGTAGACGTACCAGCAGATCCCGCTTCTCCAATATCGATGACTTGAGTATCCATCCTGCAAGCTTCAGACAAGACATTATTGCTGCAAGCAGAGGCCAAATGGATGACATCGAAAGCGGGGACTCGAGTGGGACAGAAGAAGCTGTTTACGATGATGTGGATAGAACCACTGCGGTATCCCCATTGATCAACGGCTTAGAGGAGCACAACCATGCTCACAAAGATCATCATTCGCGTCCAACCACCAAACCACGATATGATTCCTGGCACGCTACTCATAATCATAACAAGCCCAAGAAAGCTGCAAAGGGGGGACATAGTCATAACCATGCCGATATGGGTATGAATGCTATGGTTCTCCACGTCATCGGTGATGCTCTTGGAAATGTTGGAGTTATTGTGTCGGCTTTGATCATTTGGCTCACTAACTGGCCTGGGAGATATTATGCCGATCCAGCCGTCTCCCTTTTTATCACTCTCATCATCCTTCGATCATGTATCCCCCTTACTGCTGCAACGGCAAAGATTCTTCTCCAAGCAACCCCAGATCACATCGATGTTAATGATATTAAGGAAGACATTCAAGATATTCCTGGTATCCTTAGCTGCCATCACGTCCATATCTGGCAGCTCAGCGACACACAGCTTGTTGCCTCTATGCATATCCAGGTCAGCTTCCCAATCAGCGAGGCAGGAGGCGAGAGGTATATGGAATTAGCCAAGGTGGTCAGAAGATGCCTCCACGCATATGGGATTCACAGTGTGACCCTACAACCAGAGTTTTGTCTCGATAGGGATCACGAACATATTGATGGGCTATCAGTTGGACTTGATGGTATTGTTGCAAGACGAAGGAGTCGAGATGATGATTCATGCTTGTTGGAATGCGTAGATGAATGTAACGCTCCGGGTTGCTGCTCTACACCGGCGACACCTGCACAGGCTCACTCATCACACGATCACTCGGATCGTGACGGACATAATCATTCATAATCATTAGATTTCTTATGTAAGGTGTAGGTTATGAATATAAAGTAGAGCTCAATGGGCTACGCGTTGGAGTTTTTTTGGCAGTAGGTCAGCAGTGGCAGAGCGATTTATTTCTTGAATGTCTTTTATCATTACAAGGCATTCTTTTCGTAATTGATACAGTATGACAGTACGAAGGAGTGCAGGCGCGGAAGAGGAGAATGTTGTAGGATTTACGATGCATTCAGCTCTTGAATATCTCATGTAATTGTGGGACATTTGAATGAGTACTTAACCTTTACTATTCATCCGCTATATTCGTTCTATATTCTCTAGAGAGAAAAAAGGGGGGGCTCTTCTCGGCTAATGTTTAGCGCTGCAATACAAAAACCTTCATAGAAATGAGGCCGCTTTCTATACAACACCACTTTATATGGCCTAAGTGATTTACAATACGATGCCGCCCAAAAAACCCACCGAAGACGTCAAAACAATGCCATCGCTTTCGGAAAGATCAGAAAGAATCTCAAGATGGGCTGCGTAGGTTTGCCCAACGTCGGGAAATCATCCCTATTTAATCTCTTGACGGAGCAGAGTGTCGCGGCTTTGAATTTCCCGTTCTGTACAATTGAGCCAAATGAGGCAAGGTGCGCTGTTCCGGATGTTAAATATGTGAGTTCAATCCCTTAAGACGGCTAAGTCCCTACGTGGGTAGGAGACGATAGAGATTTTGACGAGCTATGAGCAGTAGGCAGCTAAGTTTACATCTCAGAACTGAAGAATCTCCACGCTAGAAAAGAAACGTGGCTCCAATTTCTCTACTCGGCAAAAAATGAGAAGCCATAGCCGGAAGACCAGTAGCTGACAAACTGAAAGGACTTCCTGTGTGATCTCTGGAAGCCTCCGTCTATGTACCCTGCGTATTTGCAGGTAACGGATATTGCCGGTCTTATTAAAGGCGCTTCGCAGGGAGAGGGACTTGGGAATGCCTTTCTATCCCATATCCAAGCTGTGGATGGCATGTTTCATATTGTTCGGTATGTACTGCTCTGCACTAGCTTGAATATTTAGTTTTAGGAACTCTGAATGTCCCATGTTTTCTTGGACATTCAAAAGTTGAGTGTTCCATACTGGTTCGGACATCCAGCTTTAAGTGTCCCATGTTTAAAAGATGCATGTTCCGCGTTGCTTCAGACCTACTACAAATTATCAGCTATATACCTAAAATATAGCTAATTTCATGCGTTGTCGAGCGTTTGATAACGACGAAGTCCTCCATGTAGACGATTCGATTGATCCCGTGAGGGACTTGGGCACGTTCCTCGAATTCTATTGAGATTATTGATTTTAATATGTGTATCGTTTAGATACCATTCAGAGCGAACTGTGCAAGAAAGATTTGGGTAAGTTATCCTACAAAGGCAATTGCTGTGAAGATAGCTAAGAATGGGTGGCAGATATTCTGGCAAGAACTATCATCGCTGAGGAGGCGAGTGTCAGGGAAGCAGGAGGAGAGTTCAAGATGAACTCTCTCTTTCCTAGTACTACAAAAAAGATCCGAGAGGTGCGTCCTCCTTTTGTCATACTCCGAGTTCAGAACTGACAGATTTAGATGCTTGAGAAAGACCAACCTGTTCGAGATGGTACTTGGACATCGGGCGAGATCGAATTGATTAACGAGAAAGTACTGTTGCCCCTCTCTTTCTTCTCTAGGGCCTGATCGAGGCTAACAATCCAAGCTTCGACTTATCACCACTAAACCAACAATTTACCTGTAAGTGATCAGTCTCTGAGGAGGCCTTTTCAGGAAACCTAGGACATTTAAATGTTACCCAAATTCTTCAAACCCATCGAAACAACCTCGCATTCTCTTTTCTCATTAGCAATACTTGAACCTAGGATCAATCTCACAATGAAAGACTATCTTTGCCAGGAATCAAAGTACCTCTCCCCTATAGCTAAATGGGTTACGAGCCATGGAGGAACTCCAGCAGATATCATTCTTTTCTCTATTGAATTTGAAAAGAAATTATATGCTTTGAAGGATAACAAGGAGAGTTTGGCAGAGTTCATAAAGGATATCAAGGTTAGGAGTCAGTTGGAGAAGATCATTACTGAAGGTATGGCTATTAAGAGTCCTTAAAATACGTGCAACATTGAGTATTAACGGGATATTACAGGATTTACTAAATTAGGACTTCAGTATTATTTTACTGGTTATGTTTCCCTGGTGTTCTCTTTGTATATGATATTCCGAAACTAACTTTCTTCACGGCCGGTGAGAAAGAAATCCGATGCTGGACGATTCAAAAAGGCTATTTAGCTCCTCAAGCTGGTATCTATCTTTCTTTTCCCTCCTCTCTCCCCTTAACCATATCCCTCTCTTATTCTTTCTTCCTTAATACCCTCATACAGCCGGGGCAATCCACGAAGAGTTCGAAAAAGGCTTCATCAAAGCCGAAGTAGTAGCCTACCAAGATTTCCACGACTTATGTGAAGGCACTAAATCCATGGCTCCTATCAAAGCAGCTAGTAAGTATCGACAAGATGGAAAGATATATGTCGTGCTAGACGGGGATATTATTCATTTCCAATTTAGTGAGTATTTCCTTTCTTTAGTTGAGTGATAGATGGAGATGCGAGAGGGTGAAAGGAAGTAGGGGTATGTGTGCTGATGATGGCTTTTAAGTGTTGCGCCGAATGTAGTACTAGAGGAAGGATAGATATATGGGTTGGGTTTCTCAAGTACAAGGGCCCTATCACTTTGGCCTTGCGCAATAAATGGTGGCAGCGAGAAAGATGGTACGCTCTAAGAAGTAGAGAATTAAGAATCCTTCTGTTGGCATAAACAAGTAACGCTAAGCAGTAACGCTGAGAGCGTCGAATGTGGGGTAATTATCGTGGATCTCGCTTAGCAGGGAATCGGCGAAATAACCGAGAAACACGGTATTTATAGTAGGTATAAAACCTTTATAGTTTTTTATAGAGTAGATAGCAATTAATTAAGAATAACTAAAAAACCAACCCAAAGATATATCTGTGACCAACTGGCTCGGATGAACTGACTTCTGATTCTTAGAAGACTAAACTAGAGAGAAAAGAAAAGAGAAAGGAAGCTTAGGAAAGTGCGAGGTTTCCTCCTTAAGTATATATATAGTTATATCTTAATATAACTGGATTATCTTTACCTATTTAATAGATTCTTTCTCATCTAGCCTATATAGTGACATTAAGGGGTTATATAGTATGGTTATATAAGCTATATATATACTAAATTATTATATTACCCCCTCTCTTAAAAAAAGCTTGCCCTTAAGTATTTAGTTATAGGTTTATTACTTATAAGTTCCTTATAGTCGTCTATCTTCTTTTTTTATTTCTTTATTTAGTCTTCTAGCTTAGCAGGGAGGCTATCCTATTTAGAATATTCTAAATAAAAGTTTCTAATCTTATAAAATATATATATTAAATTATTTATATTATATTAAGTAAGGTTAATATCTCTATTTAGCTAGGTTACTTAATATTATAATTTATCTCTTTTTAGCTTATATGCTAATATCTCCTTAACTTCCCATTTTTCTTCTTTAGTAATATTTATAGGGAAGCCTTTTATTATTACTTATTTAAGTAGTAGATTTATGGCAGCTTTCTATAGTTTCTCAGGTAGGAATATATTATAAATCTTTATAGTAACTAGAAGGTTAAGTTGGAAAGAGTTGCCTACTTTCTTAATAATCTTAAAAGGGCTATTGGTTGAAAAGTTTAGCTTTTTAGAAGGTTATTAAATTAGGAAATATTTTATATTAAGCTATATTTAATTATTAATATTAAAGTTGATAGATTTTCTAGAATTATTAATTTTGGCTCTTATTTATTTTTAAGCCTTTTTAATATTAGCCTTAATATATATCTAGGCAGAATAATAGTATTGTGTTATTTTTCTAGCTTTAGTAATATTTAATTTATTTTTGGGCTTAATATCGAATAATTTCTAGTTCTATATTATTTTGGGTATATAGCTATATATTATTTCGAATAATAATATTTCTTTTAGGAAATTATATAGAAGTATAAGTTATATATAATTTATTATAGATAATAGTTTAGATTAATTTAATTAGTAAAAATCTATAAATAGTTAAAGTTATTTCTATAAGTATTAATTATAAATTTCTATTTATTTATTAGTTTATAGATAATTAGTAAAGCTTAATTTAATATTAATTCTTAATATTTTATTAAATTCTTTCTAAAAGATTAATATAAATTATAGTTTATAGTTAAAAAATATTATAAAAGATAATTTAAAATATTAATATATATAATAAATATAAAAAGCTATAAAATCTTTAGAAAAGATAATTTTCTTATAGGAGATTAAAATAGCTTATTTGCTAAAGTAATTAATAATTATTAAGATATTATTATAGCTATATTTATTTTTATTAAAATTATAAAAATTTATTATAATATATTCTTAAGGTCTATTAGATATTAATAAAAATTATAATAAATTTAATTATTTATTATATAAAATAGAACTTTTTTAATAAATATTATAATTTTAATAATATTAAATAATATATATTTTTATTTTATATTAATAATAATAT
>QYAN01000121.1:0-36554 GCA_003988815.1 Chlorencoelia australis
TCTGTGGTGTGCAAAGCTTGACTTTGCCAGCATGGCACTGTGCTTTCTGGGGAGTTGGTCGGTGACGCCCAGCATACCATATCTGCCTTTCTGTCACATCAAGCATATTGCGTATAGTTCTGTGCGGAAGGTGTAAAAGAAGAGCAGTTTATATTTGAATGCAATTATCACGAGTTATTTCAGTAGCCTTATGACGATGATATAGAACAAAATCTTCTGGTTGTAAATCCGAGGCTATAGAGCTAGCATTTGAAGCTATATTATTAGCTTCATCTTCCTCGAGATTAGGAATAGGAGAATGAGGAGCAGATAAAGGGGATAAAGGGGCATTTAAATGTGAACTTGATCCAAAGTCAATAAATTCATCCCAATCAATCTGTACTGGCGTTCTTAGCGTTAACAGCGACATTATGGCTATAGCTATGCTACCAGCCAGAGTGCCTGCAATTCTGCCGGTTATAAGAGCCTCAATCAGGTGCTTAATCATATAAATATGGGTGGTGATATCGTGGCCATAAAAGTGGCAAAATAACAATTGAACCGGGGGGGGGATAGTAACTCTGACTGTCTACCTATTTTACGTACCTACTTAACCCGTAAACACACACTCAATCTTACCTAATCTTGACACGGTCTAGTCTTCCAGTCTCCAAGTCCAAGTCCCCTTACGAGACCTCTGCATTCATCAGAAGCCCATCAATTCAGTATTTGATGCCACACTTTTCCCTCATTCACATAATCTTGATCTTCTCGCCGACCTCTCCCTCGGGAACCTTAATATCCTCCCTGACACCCTCCCCTGAAAGAAGAAAGTAAAACCTGGTTATTTTTAAAAATATTACTGAAGTGTTTGATCATATGTCTCAATGGCGCTTTAACCTTACTTTGAGTCTTGATTGAGTAAGTCATGTTTGAAAGGAAGTGATGATGAACGACGATTAGCACGAGACAAGGGGTTCGAGGCGGGATACATTAACATTTACATTATCTCTTCCAAAGTAAAAAGAAATCATTCTCAAAGAACGCAACGGTCCTTTAAAAAGAAAATACGATCAGATCTCTGAAACCAGAGCCTTCAAGAACGGGGTACACAATTTCTTGCTTTTGCAGGCGTCGTTGTAAGAAGCCCCTCTCACTGCTGCCAGATATACCGTAACTACCTTTACGCTTAGGATTTGAACGCTTCTTGCCATTGAGGATCTCAATGTAACCACTCTTCTCGCTGTTCACAAGCGCCGCTTCTTCAGAGCTTTCAAACCACTTCTTAAGATTCTCAATCGTAATAACGACGATATTGACATTACACAAATTTTCAAAATCTTGTTGCGTAAAGTCATCCCGACCAGAACTCTGTGCTACTTCAAGGCCAGCTAAGTGGTACAAAATCTCTCATGCTCAGCGTTATCACGACATAGATGTTATTAACTAATGAATTACGAGGGAGAATAGGGTCTAAAGCAAGCAAGCGAAGAACTTGGTTTTGATGGCAGTGGAGTGGAATACCTGCGCAGCCCAGTGTGGTGGTGCGGACAAGTTTTATGTCAGTCTTTTCCGTCAGATTTGTCCTCTCGCTCTCTGACTAATCCTGGTGTGAATACAGTTGTTTCAGGGGAGGCTATGAACACAGCTGCTTATGCCTTTGCTCCCGCTATTCTGATTACCCCGCTTGGGGCGCTCAGTGTCTTGATCGGGTAAGGGAGTTGTATTACTGACACGAATGACGACTACTATGAGCTGACTCAAGCATAGGGCACATAGGCGCATACTTTTTGAATGAGTATTTGGGTCTTTTGGGGAGATTGGGCTGTGGTGTATGTCTCTTAGGCTCTGTCACGCTCATTCTGCATGCTCCGCCCGATAAAGAGATTGAAACTGTTGACGAAATTTTGACATTAGCTATTCAGCCATGTAAGTTCAGCCTTGTCTCGGGTTATCTTGATTACTGTAATGATGCGTCGTTTAGCTTTCGTTTTATATTGCCTTCTGGTCACTATATCCTCGATGTATCTGATCTACAAGGTTGTCCCGACGTATGGCAAAGTCAACCCGTTCAGTTACATTTCACTCGGAATTGCTGTCAAGCTGACCTTAGCTGGCCATAATCAATTTACTCGACTTTCTACATACGCATTCCTAATCGTGGTTGTTGTTTCGGCGGCTTTCTCTTGAACTTCATGGGTGTTTATCTACTTCTAATGTCCAAGAGTGATTTCAATCAAGAGACGAGCTTCGGCTTCCCAGTGTCTTCTAGCAGCTTTGCAGGATCAGTCCTTAGTGTACGTTCAGTACTGACACAAAGAAGCGTACATTCAGTTGACCGTGTTGTTGATGAGACGCATGAAGGCTTGTTAGAATGGCGTGACGAGGGTACAAATCGTATCGAACTTCAAAATTTGGAGCGAGGAAGGGATAGCACAAATAGCGTGACGTGGAGAGGAAGCGGAACTTTGAGCCGCGATTTGTCTGAGAATTAGAAGATCAGGGTTGATCGACAATGAGTATTTCAAAAAATAAAAAATATTCGAACCCGGTTTTTTCTGAAACTGCTACTGTTTTGATAATTAATGTACAGTAATTCAATAAACTCTAGGTTTCCAAAAACATCGCTCAAGTTGAAAGGCGTAGTCGAGTTGGGCCATGAGGCTGGGAAACTCAAGCTCAGCTCATTGCATTCGCAAGCTCGCGAAAGATGTATTGTACTTGTCCCTCATCTATTAGAACAATTGCTAATGGACAGTTTAAGCTGTAAAGAGTGATATTATCCATCTCAATTCCTCGGAACGCAACCTCACGGCCCTAACTTATACACCCCGCACCAGCTCCAAACTCACTTCCACTCTTCAAAGACGCGCCCAAATATCCATATCGGACACCGTCACCACATTTGAAGATCTCCTAGACGTATTGTCTATGTTAATAAATTGAGATCCCTCAATGGACACTCCTCCGGAGCTACCAACGTTACATTATCAACCCGGTAAAAGACTTGAATCAGGTCCGCTCCCATTGGCTTGATATTGTTCGAAAGCCGCGATGTTTCATTAGAAGTTATGAGTCTATACCAATTCAGCTACAGCTTCCGAGTTCCGGCCCAAGCACAGCAAATCTCCTCCAAGCTCATGTCAAGCCATCTGGGTGCATGAGGGGTAGCGAACATCGCGTAGCTCATGTTGTTCCTATTGCTTCATATCAATTTGAGGGAGGGGTTCGAAACGACGACCTAAAAGAAACCGTGGAAAAAATAAATGCGGTCCGCGAAAGACCTAACGAGAGGAGGTATTGAACCACATCCGATTTGAAAGGATAACCTTCGATTGAGAGTCGAGCGCGCTACCGTTGCAGTCAGCAGTCCTGCGGCTTGAAAAATGACATTCATGCAGCCTTTTGGACTTTTGATGGAGCTAAGATTGTTAGTCGATTTCTTTCTCATATTAGCCACGCACATCTCATAGATCTACCGCTCCAGGTGGGGAATTTCACGAACGAAACTTTGCACAAATCCGCGTTATGCGTCATTTGGCCTTTCGGTGGGTATACTACACCAAGTGGGACAGCGGACCGCCCCGCTTGGGTCAATGATAGGAGAGACGGGTAGTTTAGCCCAAAAGAGGGTTGAAAATGGTTATCGATACCCAAAAGTGGGTAAATCGAAAACCTACCTCGAGGATGAAACGTGAAATGCATGGGGGTGAGGGAATAGTCGTTGATTCGTTGGAGAAAGATGCATAGTTGTTTCGACCCCCACTCCTGTAGAGAACTTGGGTTGTTTCTTAAGAGAAACATAGCTCTTCAAGAAATCTCTAGACCACCGTTACTTTCAATATGTCGACTTCATACTCGCCAGGCAAATCTAATGGGCCGAAAAAAACGTTATCGACGAATGAAACGATGAATCTGGGATCTCCAGTTGAACCTATCACGTTGTTGCCACAAAATAGCCAAAACTCTGGGGAAGTTGGAGATCAATCACTTTTGGTAGATACTTGGGTAAGCCGAGTCTTGGCTGGAGCCGCTTCCACTACCAATTCGTTGTATTAATCCTCAGCTCAGAATGACGCCGACTCGGCTTTGGGAGGAATGAGTTATCAGTAAAAGCCACCCCAAAGCATTGGATGCGGATGATTGAGATTATGAACAGGAGTTCCACGTTTTCCTTGCGATCTAGTCTTTACGAGGGCGTGGAGCAATTTGGTAGAATGCATCAAAAATATAAGGAAGGAAGTATGCTGAATGCATGACTTCCCCTGGTATTGAACCATTACTGATATGAACTACATTCAGAACACGGACTACCTAATGATGATGTGAGTTACCATGTGCTACTTGGTGGGGAGATGTATAGAAAACTAATGAGAATTAATAGGAAGAGAAAGATAGACTCGGTTTGTTCTTATTTTCTGCTCGCTTTGAGGATGGATGACAATTGACCGTTGCTAGATCTTATGCATACTTTGCTTCTGATCACCTTGCATGGAAGATTGTATCTCGCACCCATCAAAAGCAATCCGGAGAACATACTCGATTTAGGGACAGGTGAGCGCAAGTCTGTCTTCGAAAATGTCATGTATTCTAATTGTCGCATCGAGGAACTGGAATTTGGGCAATGGAAATGGGTAAGACCTTGAACCCTTTGAGCATAGATATTTCTAACATTCCAAGAAGCAAACAAATTTCCGGATGCCAAGGTCCTTGGGACAGATCTTAGTCCACAGCAGCCAGAATTGTGAGCAGGCCTGTATGGGATGCCACAGAATTATGTTAACAGAGAGAAGTGTTCCTCCAAATTGCTTTTTCGAAATCGAAGATGTAGAAGATGAGTGGGTGTACTCGATCAAATTTGATTTCATCCATGCCTCCGAACTACTGAGCTCTTGTGCACAATCCAAAGCCGTCATTCAATCTGCATTTGATGCACTCCTTCCAGGAGGCTACCTTGAGTTAAAAGACAGTCTTCTACCTTTCAAATTTGTTGGAGAGTCCCCCAAAGAGTCGGCGCTGATGGAATGGGGCGAAACCATCTTCAACATCGCCAATATTGAACATGGACCACGGGGACATAATCCACGGCAATATGCGGAGTGGATGGAGGAAATTGGATTTGAAGATGTGGTTGAGAGAACATTTTATTGGCCTACAAACCCGTGGCCAAAGGACAAGCATCTCAAATTGATTGCTGTATATGTGCAGGAAAATCTGTCGCGGGTCAACAAAGCTGTGGGTTTCCGGATAATGTCTCAATATAAGGGATGGTCGAAGGAAAGGGTAGATCAGTTTTTGGTTGATGTAGAGAAGGATATTTTTGATCCCAAATTACATGCATACACGATTTGGTCAGTAAGAACAAAGAGCCTTGTTGGGAAGGAAGGAAGGAAGAGTAAATACATGCTGACTTCGGCGTAGGAAAGTAACATATGGGAGAAAGTCAATGGCGGTGTGACAAGTGGGCAAGAACATATAGTGTAAACTTGTAAGAAGTCAGTGGTCGATACGAGACCTCAAGTCGTAGAATCACACAAGAAAGAAAAGTCGGGATCAAGAGAACCAGCGATCCAAAGAGGGTATGCGGAGAAGTGATATCCTAAGTGCCTGCCTACAAGCCTCTCTTTATAGACCAAAAGGGTTGGACCAGTCCGAGTCACTACCATCCAGGGGCAGTGACTCTCGACGGTTTATATCTGCCTCACAATAGAAACAGAATAGAGTGTCATAAGAGAGAATGAATATCGAGGTACGTATGCATATGCACAGGGGTTGGTAGGCCATGACAGTAAGAAGACTAACGTATGCAGTACAGTCAGACAAATCTTCCAGGCAGACATCTTCAACAATGACGCCCGTGAAGATGTCGCGGCCATTGAAGTTACATTTGGCATGGCTGTGTTTGCCGGGTTTGCTGTTGGTGGTATCGAGAATTTTGCAGGGCTTGGATTTGATGCGTAGTCTCCTCTGCGTAAGGCAGAGGCTTAGGAGGGAGAGGTGAGGACGGCGTCCGCGTTGGTGACAGCTTTAGCAACGTATATTTCTTCGTCAGTCATAGTGTTGCCTGGCATGATGACGACGATCTTGTTTTTGATTGTGTGTATGTTGCTTTTGCTAGTTTGGTGCTTAAGAGCGGAATGCGAAAGACCTCAGGTTCAGCTACAAGGCGACTGAGTTCTTGTTGAAGACGAAAGACTCGTAAGGGTTGAGGAGCTGCAGAATTGAGAGACTAAGAGAGTGATTTCTGAATAGACCCTTTACAAATCCTCTGACCAAGCGACATTTAGGTTATGTACTTACTGCACCCATTTGCTTTATTCTCTCGTTTATTCTCGCTTGTCCCTACGACACAGCCAATAGCCGTTCATATATGAAAGTCCCACAACTTCACCCCCGGATTCCGGATTGCACTGCCTCTCTGCTGCATGCCATTGTGTACCATACGAGCTTAAGGCGGTGATCGTTTAGATCCCTCTGCGGCGTGGCCACAACGCTGAACCAAGCGTATTCAGAATTTCAGCCCACCAGCTGATAAATTATGTTGTTCCGTTGCGCCTTGCAATTGTGGAGCGGAGATTGCCCCAATATATGATGGCCGACGATCGTTGGTTTTCATCTCTACTTTGAATGCAATTTATATGTGTATATACGTGGGTGCACTCCTTTTCTGCTGAACTTTCCAAACTCTATCAAGTTCCCATTCCTTATAACTTTCCTTCTACTTCCCCCCAAAACGTGCTCAAAGAGAGTGACATTCATAATGTATATCTTCAAGCTGCAGTGTTGGTTGGTCGGACTGCTTTGCAGTACACTTGCTTCCTCGTCCTCGCTGCTTCCCCGGAATTCAACCTCCAATTCGACGACGCCAAGCAATTCAACCCAACAATGGACATTTTCTGAGGTTTAACTCCATTCCCTCTCGTGGCTTAGCCTCGGATTATGCTAACCGAACCCCAGATTCCTCCCTTGGCAAGTCTCGAATGGTATCCATGCTGGACGACATTCTTCTGCGCAGTCCTTTCCGTGGGTTACCATTCTCTATTCGTTGGCTTCAACCAAATATCTTGAAATAACACTCCACTAGGTCCCATTAGACTACACCAATCCCTCCTCCTCACTCGCCCAACTCCCCCTCATCAAATACCCCGCAACAAGCACCCCATACAAAGGCATGATCTTAACAAACCCTGGCGGTCCCGGCGACTCAGGAATAAATTTCCTCCTCGAAGGCGCCACGTTGATCTCCTCCGTTATCGGTCCTAACTATGATCTCGTTGCTTTCGAGCCGCGAGGAATAGGATATAGCATTCCGTCGGCAAACTGCACCCTTTCCAACTCAACCTCAACCTCGAAGCTCCGAAAAAGAAAGTTATTGCCTCTCACGGGCCCTGATCTCCCAACATCATATTTCGAAGCCGCCTACGAAGATGCATTCATCATTGGCGAGGAATGTGCAAACTCAATAGGAGGCCCAGAAGATGCAGGACCGCACATGACGACTGCCACAGTCTGCAAAGATATCATTTCTCTCCTAGATGCATATGCAGCCAGTCCCGACGGCGACCGTTGCGAATTCGACGGCAGCATGCTAAATTATTGGGGATTCAGCTACGGAACCATCATCGGGCAAACGTTCGCATCTATGTTTCCAGACCGCATTGGACGTGTGGTCCTCGATGGGGTGGTCGATCCTGATTCTTATACTTCGGCCATCTATTCTGATTTTAGCGATTTCAGCGACGAGGTATTCTCTACGTTTTTCTTATATTGTCATCTTGCTGGTAGTGATGCATGCGATTTCTACACGGGAACGACGGCGGAAGATATTTATGAGCGTTGGGAGGCGATTGTTGACAGGTTGAATGTTACATATGCGGCGGAGCGAGGATGGTCAAATGCTAGTTTGATTCAAGAAGGGTTGGAGGGAGTAAAGGATCTTGTTTACACGTTGAGTTATGATCCGATTCAGTATTTTCCGTCGATGGCGTCGTTGCTAGTGCAGATTGAAGAGCTGGTGCAGAATATTACGGCTGAGGGAATCCTAGCTTTGGTAGAGGAGTTGGGAGAGAACCCGTACGCCGTGGACCCTACCATTGCATGGCAGAGAGCGGTGGCTTGCAGTGATTCGGGAGGAAGGGGCTATAATGTCAGTTTGGAGGAGATGGAGAGGTACATCCTACAATTGGAGCATCAGAGTTATACTGAGGGGGAGAGCTTGGCACAAACGAGGATCCAGTGTGCTGGATGGAGTATTACGAGCGATGATGTTTTTGCTGGTATGTTTCTCTCTCTCCTTCCTTTCTCCTCCCTGTGCGTTTTCCGACATGATATGGAACGGGATGGTGGCTGATGAAACTACGATTGTAGGTCCTTTCGGGGGAGAAACAGCAAATCCAATTTTGTTTGTAAGTAATACGTGGGATCCTATTACGCCTATCTTCAAGTACGTCACTCTTTCTTTTCCCTCCTCTTCTCTATTCGTCACCTCTTCTCCTTTCCCTTGCCTCATCTCCTCCAGTTAGCTAATCTCGAAATGAAAAACTAGTGGAGAAAAAGGCACCCTTCTCTTCCCTGGTTCACAACTCCTCATTATAGAGGGAACTGGCGTATGTTCCGCTTCCCTTTCTTTTCCTCCTCCCCCTTTCTGGCCCTTTTTTCTGGCCCCTCTCCTTCCCGGATCTATCCGTGCTAACACATAAAAAGCATACATCAGAGGGTCCTCTAAATAACTGCTCTTTCGCAAAAATCACCACATTCTTCAATAACGGCACACTTCCTGGAGAAGACAATTTTTGTTCCCTGGAGGCCGGGCCGTGGGGTGTTGTGATAGAGGGGGGCTTTTTGCCGGTTAGTGGGTATAGAAGCATTTGAGTTGTGTTTTTTGGGGGTTTCATATTTTTTCTGTAATATGTATGAAGAATTATTTATCTGTCTAGTCCATCATTCCAAATCCCTTGCTTTATTTTCGTCCTTCCCCAACTACCTCTGTTCTCACTTTCTGTTCTCACTTTCATACAACCCGCAATTATATCCCCTAAAATACACTATTGCGTTCTGTTAGCCGGAATTGGCCCATATTAGAAAAGTGGCGCCTGCTCCAGTTCTTGTATGCAATTCGGCATCGTCCTTTAGTAGGAGGTGAATGATGTCATTCGTCACCGAAGCAGGCGGCATACTTTAGAGGCGTCGCTCCGTGGAAATGGCCATCGTAAAAGTATTGACTATTTGCATTGGCACTATGGTCTAACATCAACTAGATGAAATTCGGCCCTTGCTGGGGGTTTCCCAAGTTGCGGTAATAACTTCCTTTGAGTTTCAAACCCTTAATCGCCCCGCCGCAATTTTTGTCCGCGAGTCCACCGATATCTCTTCGAGCCAGTATTAGTCGTACTATATCCTCGTCCTTCTCAACTACATGCAATGCTGAGTTTCGATAACCATCTCTTTTCTCCTTTGCGTTCGCCTTGGGATCCAAAAGTATAGAGATTGCAGCTAAGTAGCTGGCAGCCATGGCATGTTGAAGTGGAGTCCTTGTCCAGTCCCCTTCGTAAGAAATTTCACCGCTTTTGCTTTGCATGCGATGTGAAGGTCATTTTCACTGCTGTCCTCCACTCAAAGATCAAATTCAAGGCGTCGATATCCTCCCCCCTTACTTCGCCTGCAAAATGAAGGAGGATATTTTTTTCCGTTCGCATGCTATTTTAAGAAGTAATCACATGATCTCTGGAATAGGACTAGCTCAGGAGTTTCTTTCACGTTAATCTATAAATAAGCTTCCTTCTTTAAACTTCGATATATAGCTAGCAGCATTGACGGCGAGAGAGACAGAGATAGCACCCTCCATGATTTTATATTTCTCAACTTCATACTGTTGTATCATGTTAATTGATGAATTGCTCTTGAAATTTTGAAGTCTTTTTTTTGGGACTGACTGGTGTTCAGGATCTATGGAATAGATCGGTTGGAAAAGAGAAAGGAAATGAGGATGAATGTATTGGAAAACTCTTCGCTGCAACATCTCAACCCCTTTTCCCCATTTCCATACTCCGTCCTCCCCTCAATATCTCAACTTCCATCATCTTAACTCAAACCGTAACATCAACCCACCCCCTCCCATGGCCAAATAGGCGATTAGTCACTAAATCACGGCTATTCTGGTAGATCGAAGAAAGGAATTATGCTAGAATGAAGTGCGTTCGTTGTATAGTTACATTACCGGGATTCAGCTTGACCCCGCAACCAGATATGAGGTGTCAGCCCATGAGCGCATTCGAATAATAATATTACGCCAATAGCAAACTTTCGTGTTACTACTCATGCAGTGAGATGCGCTTTTCTTCCTGGCCATGGCCGAATTCAGAATATGGCAATATTCCGCTGCAGTCGTCCACCCCTCCATGAGAAGAAATCTTTCATAAAACGCTGTCTTTCCAGCAGTCACTTTCTAGTCGAATTGTGACTTTCCAGTCGAGTTGTAACTTCGAACCTTCACTATGCTAATTTCGTTCCCCCTCCTTGGAGTTATCTTCCTTGCCACTCCGTCATTCGTACTTTGCCAAACCCCTCTCTTCAGCATCATAGAGGAAGACAATCTTTTTCCCTTTGAGAAACTTCAACTTACCGACTCAACGATAGCATCTCTCAGTGCTGATGATGCATCGAATTTCGGATGGGCCATCACCCGCTCTTCTTCCTCGTCTATATGCAAAAGCTTTCCAGGCAATGCTTCCTGGCCAACGGACGCAACATGGGAACGTCTAAATGCATTTTCTGGCGATGCATTGATCAAAACAGTTCCTATAGGAGCGCCATGCTACCCAGGCCCTTACGAAAATGCAACCAATTGTGCGTACGTTACTGAGAATTGGTGGAACTCTACTCTTCAGCAAGCCTACATCTCCTCCGAATGTTCAAGATCATTCACCTGACAATGAAATAGCATGGGGGATCCCACATCAATGATGTCTCCTTTCTGGCAAGGAAGGACTTGTGAACCGCCAATCATTTATGAGAATCCAAGTGGAAACTGCACCATTGGCGGTTACCCATCATACGCAGTCAATGCTAGTAACATTGCTCAGATCCAACTCGCCGTCAATTTTGCCCGGAATAACAATATCAGACTGGTCGTCAAAAATACTGGTCATGATTTCTCTGGAAAATCTGGGGGTGCGGGTGCTTTGAGCATTTGGACTCATCACTTGAAGGACATCGAGTTCATTCCCAGCTATACAGGTGATGGCGGTGCCTATACTGGACCGGCATTCAAAGCCGGAAGTGGAGTACAAGCTTGGGAGATATACGAAGCTGCTAACGAAGAAGGATTAGTAGTGGTCGGTGGTGAAGGAAAGGTCCGTTCTCCCGCGATCGATGAGTGAATCCTGAGATAACTCTTAAAATAGACTGTTGGGGTTATGGGAGGCTACATCCAAGGGGGAGGCCATAGTCCCCTATCCTCCATCAGGGGAATAGCCGCCGACCACGTGCTTTCCTACTCTGTCGTCCTTCCATCCGGCGAATTCGTCATCGCCTCTACGACTTCTTATCCTGATATTTTCTTCGCTCTCCGCGGGGGCGGCGGAAATACCTTTGGGGTTGTGACATCCGTGACCGTTCGAGCCTATCCAGATTTCCCTGTAACAGCCACCAGATTCATATTCGGCGCGGATGAAAGTATTTCATATACTTCCTTTTGGGCCGGAGTACGGGCATACTTCAACTACTTTATTCCGTTGACAGATGCAGGCACCTACGCCTATTTTAATGTCTTTCCGGGCCCAACCCCTTCATTCTACATGGCACCATTCTTCGCTCCAAACTTAAATATCTCTCAATTAGAAGCCCTTTTGGAACCTTGGTTTGCTGATCTCGCCGCTCTGGGCATCACAGTTTCCCCCGCGTATAATTACTACTCTAGTTTTCTTTCCGGGTGGGAAGCTTCATTTCCCCAAGAAATCATCGGGGAAGACGATGGCATCGTCGGCTCCCGGCTATTTCCACGGTCAAATTGGTTGAATGAGACCCTCTTGAATGCAACATTTGACGTATGGAAAAGCTCCATTGACCAAGGTTCCTATACGATAAACTTCATGTTTGCACCACGCTTTACTAGGTCCGGTGAAGATGACACGGCTGTAAATCCTGCCTTTCGACACGCGCTGATGCATGCTATTCAAGGAGCCACTTGGGCTGAGAACGCAACCCGGGCCGATATGGTTGCTGGGAGGGCGAATTTAACCGCGAGACAGAAGGTTTGGAGGGATGTAAGTCCCGGTGCTGGAGCCTATCTAGGGGAGAGCGATAGGGAGGAGGTGGATTTTGAGCAGAGTTTCTACGGTTACCATTATCCGGCTCTGCTGGAGGTGAAGAGGAAATATGATCCTTGGGAGCTTTTGTGGGCGAAGACTGGGGTGGGAAGTGAGGGGTGGGCTGTGGTGACGAGTGATCCCATAAATGACGAGAATGGGCCTCTTTGTCGTGTAAGTGCATGATGATGGAGAAAGAAGCTCGTACGATCTGGGAATGGAGGCTCTCCAGATGCCAGATGCCAGATGCACTTGAACCCCTGATTAATATTCACGCTTTTTTATCCCTGAATCAGATGCCTTTTTCCATATCACCGTTTTGAGTTTATTTAATGTTTTTAGCAACCATTTTCCTCCTAGCTACTTCTCTACTTCTCATGCAAAATCAATAATCTATTTTATTCTTTCCTTTTCAATGTCCCAAGAAGTCCTGCCATGATATACCTCTATCTCTCATCTAACCCCCCCCTCCCCCCAACTTGTTTCCTAACGCACTACTCACAGCTGCCACAAACTGCATCCACAACGAACTCACATCCGCATAATCCGTCGTCGTAATAAACAGCCCACCCACACCCGCCTTCACAACACTCGTCACCGTACTCGCCTGCTCCGCCCCCGATCCCGTGAAAGCATTAATGATGATGGCGCTCTTGCTTTTTAAGGTCCTGTTGATAGACGCCGCTGTGTTGGTACCTGATTCGTACGATGCCCAGGGTTCTTCCGACATGACAATGTTGTCGGCGAGGGAGAAGTACTCGTAGTCCATGAGTGCGCCCGGGTTAAAGATGAGCGGGGAGAAAGAGTGGTGCAGGAAGCTGGCATTTCGTGCGAGGGCGGTGATGGATGAGTAGTAGGAGAAGAGGGTGGGGGTGTAGGATTGCACGCAGTCATCGAAGAAGAGACCGCTCATCCTGATGTCTTTTTCGGTGTATGTGGACCAGTAATCATCTGTCCATCCCATTAGCCTTCTTCCTCCCTCTCAAATTGCAACCCAAAGAACTCACACGTCCTAATGTCATTCTCCACATCACTCATACTCCTTGCCCCAAATGCAGTATCCACGTATCCAATTAAATTCGCGTTACTGTACGCCGTGAGATTCGCAATTCCGTCGATGTAGTCTGATGGGGGATATGAACTGCCGTTGCCCCCCGAGCCGCTATTTGGATTCATGATGATGGTGAATTGGAGGGAAGGGTCAGCTGCTAGGGCGCTGGTGACAAATTCCCAGTTATGGTTGCTGGCTAGGGGCCAGATGTACAAGGGGAGGAGAATGAAGGTGGGGAGGACCATCTTGGGTTGTGGGGAAATGAGTGAGGGGGTGATATGAACTCAACAAGCACTATGGGAGGAATGCAATTGGAAAAGGAGAGGGGTGATTGAAAGGATGGCTGAGATGCAAGAAGTTGGATGTGCTTGGAACTTCATATCCCAATGGAAATTTGAAATCGATGCTGTGCCACCTGTGCTATTAACAACCACTCCTCCACTCTCAAAGGAAATCGGTTGGCGCTTCATACACGAGAATAAATAACGTGGTTCTCTCTGAGAGGCATTTGTATTCAAAAGAGATTTTGGTACCTGGCTCAGCACAAATCTGTGCTTTCAAGCTCGCTGCTGTAGAATCCATGTGTGTGGAAGTGCCTGTTGCCTCCTTGGCACCGGGAATCTCAACGTTCTTCGTCGCTGTACACATTTGCGGCGCAAAAATGGGACAGGAAGCATCAAATCTCCAAGCTGGGGAATAAGTTGGGAATGGGAAGTCTTCGCGTTTACGCGCGTACGTCGCCCTTGCAAGCGGCTAAGTTGCTTAGATTTTGACGCAATTCATACCTTAATCCTATCCCCCTCCCCTGCGTACGGTGAAGCATTCTCAAAGAGCATGCGAGCTATTCTCCTTTCATTTGACTTCTTGTCTGAGACTGAGACTTCCTTAAATTTGCTATGTTATTAAAGTACGAGCTGCGGATGCCTAGAGTGATGCCTAGAGTGATGCCTAGAGCCGTGGGGGGTTCTGTCAAGATGAGGTAAGATTGAGTGTATGTTTACGGTCAAGTAGCCATGTAAAATAGGTAAACCGTCCGGAATTGGCTGTAAAGTAATTGATTACAGTAATTGTAACGATGAAGAGAGACAAAAGCGTCCTCTTCTAGATAGGGGCAGTTCAGGGGCAGTTTCACTAGTACTAGTCTGACATGACTAAGCTGTTCTGACAGGTTTGTCTGACCTATCAAATCCTTGAAAGGGATTCTCCTGGCAAAGCTGGCGGCATTGTTGGTATTGTGTGAGAGACATGAGACAAAAGGAGATTGATCGGGCTTGCTGTGACGCGTTGTGATCTCTTTGAAGTTACATTCGTCGACGGTTTATGTCAGCTCGACAAGATTAGGTGCCTAGCATTTGTGATTTTATTGGTTCTTCACCCTTCCTAAAACGCATAAATCGATTTAAAAATGGGTCAAATAGCGCTTGCAATATTACGGCAGCTAACCGTGATTATTGTGTAACCAACAGCTTTCGTCTCGTGTCCTTTAATAAGAATCAATGTTCGCTGTTTGTTCTCCTTCCCAAGTTGCAACACCAATCGAAAAAGGACCTAAGAATATTTTATCTAACGACCCACCTATTTCCAAGTTCCATTTCCCCTTCGCATCTTCAGAATGGATGCCCAAGAACCCAACGTCTCTGATTCATCAACTCAACCCCAGGAACCCTCACCGGAGGAATCTTCACACCAGGAACCCTCACCGAAGGAACCYTCACCAGAGAAACCCTCACCGGAGGAACCCTCACCAGAGAAACCCTCACCGGAGGAACCCTCACCAGAGAAACCCTCACCGGAGGAACCCTCGTCAGAAAAACCCTCACCAGAGAAACTTTCAGAGAAACCTCCGCCTAAGATATATATCGCCAACTACCCTCCAGGCTCAAAGTTAATACTCTTTACCAACATCAGCTTTCTATACAAGCATATTGAGCATCCAAACCAAGTGTGCAAAGTCCCCAAACCAATGGATCGTGCTGAGGAAGTCCATCAGGTCGAGAGAAGGATATTCAAACGACTCGGAGAGCACCCAAATCTGGTCAAGGTTATTGAAATGGATCAGTATGGTATCTGGCTTGAGAAAGCCTCTCATGGTTCTTTGCGGGACTACTTTACGGCAGGCGGCGAGGCTACAATTCAAGAAAGACTTAAATGGTGTAAAGATGTTGCCCAGGTTCTTAGCTATGTCCATGAGAAGAATGTTCGACATGCGGACATGTCTGGTCGAAATCTTCTGATCGATTCAAACAAAAACATTTTACTATGTGATTTTTCTGGATCGTTTATCGATGATGAGCGAGCGAGCATTTTTGCTGAGGTTGGCTTCCGGCATCCCGACAAGGACGAATATTTAACGCCTACAATTCGTTGCGAGATCCATGCCTTGGGATCAACTATATTTGAAATTATTACAACCAAGCAGCCTCATCATGACTTGCAAGAAGAAGAAATTAAAAAATGTATGGAAGAAAGACGGTATCCTGACATCAGTGGTATTTGTCTCGGGGATATTATCCAAAGATGTTGGAAGGGGGATTTTCTCTCTGTGGCGGAAGTAGCAGAAGAGATTGCTTCGTATATGTAAGTTTCACATCTACGATCCTTTTCACGTGCTGTGGTATTGTACTTACTGCCGTTTTGCCAGAAAAAAAGCACCACACGGTGGGTCAGTCGAGAACAATATCTCGAGTGATAATTCAGTCACTAGAGAATAGTACCTCGAGCAATGATTCAATTGACAAGAAAGGTGCATCACAGTTCTGGCTTGGTAATCACATTATGGGCAGAAGGTTTCTCTTGAGGGGTCTCGATTTCTGTGGGTAGGATGGAAGCGAGCACAATCCAAATCAATCCAATCTTTGCAACCTCCGCTTCCTCTACCTGCCCTGAGCTTGCTGTCTTTCCTTCCTAGCACTTAGGACACACAGTTTTGTCCAAGTTTGTAAAAGTGAAAACAGGCTTGGGTGATGGTACTGAGTTGGCACATACATCGGCTGGAGGAGCTAGCGGGCACCTATCCCCAATATATTTCATCTCCTCTGTGTGTGGTGGTGTATTTTTGCAACCTACTGGCTTCTCATCTTGCCAGTACCAATAGCATTCGCACGGCTATCTCTGATTAGATCATATCTTAATATTACTTCCTTGTGTCTAACTTACCATGATTGAACGAGCTCGGTTTATGCGAGAATAAAACTGTGAGATTTAGATATAAATCCCTTTTCAATAACTTGTCAGCCTCGTATTTAACGACCCTCTTCACAAAGTCAGCAACTTACAAGTTATCACTTGGAATCGAGCGCAAGACCTGCTCTGAGATTCTTGGGTGAAAAGGCTGAGAGGGTGGTGAGGATGATATGAACTTTGTTTGCTGAAAGGCGCTCGCTGCGAATGCTGTTCTTATGAGACTCCGATTTCGAGACGAGCACGAAGAGAACAAGATCTGGGACTTTAGCTGATCTTATATAAAAGAACATCTGCCATGTCCAGATTGCATGTGCTTGTGAAGGAGGAAGGTGTGTGTGCGCCACCGTCTCGCTAGTCTGCCTTAATTGTCTCCTGATATTATTATCTGTTGACCTTGAACCTAGAAATAAGGGAGCTTTTCATGCTTATCGAAGTTTCAATACGCCTCACATTGTGTGAGGTGAGTCACACCCCTAAAGGAGCATACTTTCGACAGGAAATAGTCTGCTGCCTAATGCTGTGTAACCAAAAATCGCTTATATGCAAGTTTTGAAGAATTAGATGGTTACACTGAAAAGCCCAACGTCCCGCTCGACTGCGTTGGCAAAGTTGGGCTATTCGGCCTGCCTGGATATGGAATATCACAAGATCAGAGTGCTGCAGCCGCAAATTATGTCTCAAGAGAACGTCCAGTGAAAACATAATCTAAATTAAGGCGTGAAAAAGTCTTGGGAAAGGTAGGAAAGGGTTGGCTAAATAAGCGGATCAGTCATGAGCGGAGAGACTAAGGGAGCTGGGAGTAGAGGTTTGCTTGGAGAACGATGCGTTCAATTGCTCCTTGTTTGTGACAAAAAAATTCGCTTCAGAGGAACCAGTTCTTGTCATTCTAGCATTATCTTATACACTCCTGATCGTTCATACTATTTCTAGAAATCCAGAGGGAAATAATAAATTCCCTCTACGTACCCGGGTCCAAGTTCCCTAATCACACTGCACCCCTCTGTACATGCTCGCAACTCCACACCCTTGGATCTCTAATCTTCTGGGAAAACTATCAGTTCGAATGTGTCCCTCTCAAACCCTCTCGCGATGTTCCTGAGGACTGGGATGAAGACGAAGACGGCCCCAGTAATGCTGAAATATTGAGAGTCCAATGGGCCCTTGACGGAGATGGGTACTCGCCATTGATGTGCGAGAAGGAATAGATGCACGGTCTTCGACTCGGAATGAGAGAACTTTTCAATGTAGTTGATGAAGTGGAAATTTCTGCTTCCGCTTCCATAGATGACGATCCAAGCGAATCAGATCCATCATCTCCAGCTAGTACTATTGATACGCCAGGATGTTTTTCCGAAGATCAAGATGTATTCCATCTGAAAAGTTTAGATACCCGGGAACGAGACACAGCAGCATGGTGGATCCGGAAAAATCGGTTTGTGAGTTTCCTGCGTAGGATTCGGCTGGAGAAAACGGCAACAATCAAACATCTGAAAATCCTTTATGGCGAGGGCGAAGAGTGTTGGGAAGGCCATATAATGGATCCGGGGCCAATGGCTGTTACGATTGTGGGTGTTTTAGTAGAAAGGTGGGTGCCTGGTTTGAGAACTGTGAGTGTGAGAGCGAGATCTAATGAGACGTTAAATGTGAGGGGGAAGATGAACAAGATTGATAATGGAGGAAGTGACGAAAGCTGTAGCGCATGGGAACGCATTGTAGGACGGCCAGACCGCGTTTCTCACCGCAAACGGCCCTCCAGAGATGACAGAGACTTGAATGAGAAGGATTTAGATGGGAAGGATCTTGGCGGCGAAGATTCCTATGACGATGGCATTTGACAGGGTCTTCATTGCAATGGGCTCGAGTGGAATAATCGAAGTAGGCAGTTGATTGAAGTGATCGAAGAAAACAAGGTTTAAGTATGAGGAAGAAATTATAGATTTTGAGCATTGGCACTTAATTCCTATTCTAATTCTAAATACACTTGGGAGAATTAAAAATCCCTTGATTTCTATTTGAATGGTCTCTAAGCAAAGATGTTTTGATATGCATTTAGATTAGGGTGTAGCTTCCAATTAGATGAAAAGAGTCACTCAGATTGATTTCACCCAAATTAAACCTCAGCTGGAGGATTGCTTATAGAAAATGGCTGTAGAGCTGTAACCTCTCCCTTTGCAGGGAGACACATTATTCCAAGATTTCAAAAGACAAAAAATCAAACTCCGGACGACACATTCCCAGACTTCTCGCTCCCTTGTACCTGTCAAACAATGAAAACGGCGCTCTCACTACAAGGTAGTGTCGGGTTGAACGAGAACAGAGAGAATGACTTCGACGTTGGCGTCGCTGCCTCTTTAACGAACTACTGGGTCACAGCTGATCGGCCCAGGATAGTGGAAGTAATGGCACTTGCTTGCTTCACTGAAATCTGCTGGGCTTCATCACCAGACGTAGCATCATGGCATGGATGGGCATTTAGAGAAGTTTTGTGAAGGGAAAGGTTTAGGAGTTTAGCGCTCACGTGATCTCCTGTAGTTACTGCCTCAGGACTTAGCATTTGCCATCACTCTCGACAAACATCACTCACTCTCGACAACCATCACTCACTCTTGACAACCATCACCCTCACCTCTCGAATTGTCAATTGCAATCCTTTCATCTCTCTTTGTCCCCTTTCGTTCGAAATACTCCCTCGAACTATCACTCGACCAGTTTCATCTTCGAATACCTTCAAATGCAGAATCCAGCTCGCAACGCGTCCAGCTTCGATGCCACCAGATATCTTCTCGAAACCTTCTCTCCCTCGCCGGGGAACTCGCAAACAGAGCACTTCACCCTCCCCAAGTCCTCTAGTGCTGGCTTCGTAGTGAAGTCAGTAATTAGGGATTAACCCTAAGTATTCGTCGGTTTCCAGTTTTGCGATTTCGGTAGCTCACTTGGCTGATTAGATGATTTGCTGCGGAGCGATCTTGCAACGCCGAAAGGCCGCGTCGGGGAATGAGGCACAAGGACTCGAAAGGTTGGGTGTGCAGTTCAACTTTGCAACCTGCTATGAGTCATTTAGATCATACCTTCTGAGAAGGAGCTCGTCAGGGGTTCGGGTTGGACGTACGATCAATATGGGGTTGTCTTTGTCGATGCATACATGGATGGTGCTTGAAGGAGATAAAATGTGGGAAGGGTCGGGCGGCTTCTCTTAAAAAGAAAGTCGTCTTTGGGATCTTCATATAAGCTGTTTGGAATTGGTCAACGCGGGCTCTACACAACTCTGGCCCATGATATGATTGGGGTTTTTGTTGGCATATGGGGCCGAGCACAATGTTCTCTTTTGGAATGGCTCTTCACACAGACTGTCTTGACTACATCTTTCCACCTACGGTTGTGAAAAGCATCGTTTCATCTTCGCCGGAACCAATTGCCCTTGCAATTGTAGCGAGGTCTCGATAGCTTCAAACAGAAATATGTATGATGGATGGTCGTTCCAGATGTTCGCATCAGGAATTTTGTGCCTATTGTCATGGCTCCGGAAGCCCTCCATGTCCCATCTACTCTCTTTCATGGCGTCTACGGAGGTGGGTTTGTGCAGTTCTACAACGGCAAAGACTTCCGTGCCCCTCTTTTACCCGCAGTCATATTCTCGTCAAAGAGACTGACAAGCAGGACATTGTATCCACCCTTTCAAAGCCTCCAGAAACTCACTTTCGGGTGCAGTCATCTCACAAGACCATAGTCGCGGTACTCGCCACAGACTTTGTCAATAGAATTATGAAATCCTGATCGTCGCATTAACTTTCTCCTCAAGGCATGGCCCTTGAGTGATGAAAGCCGCCGACCAATTGTTATTAAACCCACGAGAGTTGATATAAAATCACTTCCCCTTGCCATTTCTAGTGAGAGATGACTGCGGTTTTTGTTGATGTCTTTTGTCCGCTCTTTCTGTCCTGCTTATTTTTGAAAGGAAATTCGCCGAGATAACAAAAACTAATCTCAGATGGCACTGCTTATTCAAACAGAGAGAATGCTTTCCTGATGAACACCGAGGTATTCTGCTCGTCGAAGTCGTCGCCTCGCTTGCCTGGGCCGCTGCTACGATTCGAAGATGTTCCTGGGTTGAGAGTGGTAGTTCATTACGGGTGGATACGGATGTTTTGGCTTGGCTTAGGAAACTGGAGGACGCGAAAGACTGGACGTGAGATCTTCCTGTTTAAACTGTGCATTGCTGTCATAGTACTTTTAATCAATCTTTCCAGAAGGCGGAATCTCATAGCTTCCAGGACAGGACCCATCTCGTGTTGGAGTCAAAGCTTAGTGCTTGTCTGTTTCTGGGTTTGGTTGTGTGCTTTGCTAATGTCTGGGCTGCGTTTTTGAATTGTCTTGTCTCGTGGTTATGGGCCACCGAGGAATGTGGGCTCTGGGGATTCGGAAGGACAGGCCAACTGGGGGTAGTCCTGGGTTGTCTCACTGGCGATCTAGGTTGAGACAATCCCTCCATTATTTTGGGGATATGTCTACCTTTCTGATGTCTATTTTTGAAGTTGGTGCTAACATTGGTGTAGGAATGCTACGCCTCGATGTTAAGGGAAGGGGGAGGGGGAGGGGGGAGAATAGATTAGCTCCAGCACTCATGTAAATGCTATGGTTGTCGTGAATGCTACAGAGGCCCAAATGCAGTGTATAGAGGTTGCTCTGAATCATGATCTTCTTAGCTCTTGCTTTATTTGTATTGCCTTAACGTTCTGGATGTAATGGAGTCAGCAAAATGTCAGGAATGCTGCCGGTGTAAATTTATACTGAATGCTCTGAATGCTACTGGAAGCTTTAAAAGTTTAAAATGGCAATAGTAAGTGTGAGGTGGCAGAAGAACCTCGGAAGGGATAATGGATCTGTTGGTGGAGGTTGTTGGGATCGATAGAGTAGTTGGGTTTTCGGAATTGTTGATGAGGTTGGTTTGGATATGGTTGTCGGGGTTGTTGCTGGGTTCGGGATGGCTGTTGTTGCTGTTGCTGTTGGCTGGTTTGTTGCCGCAACAGTTGATTAGCCTGTTGTTGCTGCGGTTGACCTGTTGGCTGTTGCGGTTGGCTGGCTCGTTGTGGTTGGCTTGACTGCCGTTGTGATGGTTGACCAGCCTGTTGTTGCAACGGTTGACTATCCTTTTCGTTGGTGTTGGCGAATTTATAGGTGAACCAAAGGAGCCTGGAACTCGTGATCGTTGCCGTTGCTCCCTTGGAGTTGCCGCCAAAGATGACCTAACTGACTGAGCTCTTTGATCCCATGGATCTATCGTTGCATTCAATCTGCGTAACGGTGACGGTATTCTAATGCTTCTTGTTGCAAAAGATACTCGTTGCTCAGGATTGAACTTTGAATCAAAGGGTCCAAGGCCCATCTGATCCTCGATCTCCTCTGGCGTCCATTTGTGATATTCGGCCTCACTTGCAGTCATCGACACTCTTTGTTTTCGATTGACGAAAACACCATGTTCTCGTAAGTGGTTGCGTAGATCACGCAATGCCCCTCTGCTTGCGATATCAAAAATATCCTTCGTCCACTTATCAAAGTCTTCAGCAAAACATTGCCAAAGGTCTTCGTCTACATATCTGCTTTGATATGTTTGTATCGCCCACACAATATATCCATTCACCTCCAACTATGTCAGTTGATCCATATTGTAAAGGCTAAAAGTCGCATCCATTTCTTCGTACTGGTACGATTGACTAGCCATTGTTACAGCTGTTGATGTAGTTGACATAACTCTGTAGTTGGCACAATTGTCGATACGTAGATGTCGCGTATCAAGACTAATCGAATTTGCTGGCCGAACCAGCGAAGATCGAAAGCGAATCTCTGATCCTTGAAGTAGTCACAGTAAACGGCGTGTTAGGCGGCCACTGTATAACTACCTCTCTGGCACGATATTACAGTAGAAGGCGTGTTAGGCGTCTACTATAATATGTCCCTTCGGAAATTTACCTTTCAGATCTGTGGTTATTTAACCACTGATTAGTATTGGTATAATCGGACAAAGATAGCTAGTATACTAGCGAAGCACGGCACAGAGATAATCTTTCTGTGATATGCTTATTGTTATTCTTATTCATTGCTAAAAAGGAATAATAATAATAATAATTGCTAACTAAGGTGAGGAGTCTATTTACATCTCTGTTTTAGTGGCGTTGCTTAGAGTTACACAAAGACGAACCAATCATATACATTCCGAGGTTGTTCCGCCACCTCACATTATATCCTGAGACGAGTAGAGACGTGATGACAGCAAAATCACGATGACAACAAAATCCGAGGTCAAAATAAAGAGAGCAAAATAGAATTAATGAATAATAAAGTCGACTAATGAAATTTTAATTTGATTAAACGCAATTAAAGATGTTAGAATTTGGTACTTTGGTGCTTTGTAAGCTATTAGTTAGTTACTAGCTTGTTGGTGTTGGTATTAGAGGAATTCTTGAGTCCTCTCTTTAGATATTATCCATCATTGCTTCTCCAGGATTATCATCATTACTGCTGTGCCTCAATCCTACTTGAGCCTCGTATTCGTAACAAAAGAGAAAGACAAAACATTATTTTAATTTTCATTGTTCCTGAATAGAATGTCTACCGAGTAGGTCGACCTTTAATTCCATGAAGGGATGTCCCAAATGCTTTCGTCCATTTAAATCTTCATGAATTTATTCTCAAATTCTAAAAGCCATGATACCCCCAAAACGCCAATACATCCATTTATTCCTCATGTCCCATCATCATAACATCAAGATCACCAACGCGCCCACAATCCCGGCCCAGCCTACGACCGCCCAACTCCTCCGTCGCTCTATCCCCGCTGCACTTCCCAATCCAAAGGGCAATCCTTGCTCCTTAAATGTAACATTCTGTGGTATGGATTGATTATAACATTGTCCATTCACAATGTCTAGTCCGGTCAAATCATCCGGCACCAGGAAAAACATATACATACTCTGATTCAAGCCATGGAAACCAGACGTATCATAGGGAAACTTATCGCCACTATCTGTTGCGGAAGTGTTACGGAGGAATATGCATTGTACTTGGCCAGGGAATTCAGTGGCCATTAAGGGGTAGTCTTTCATCACGTCGCTGTTAGAGGTGTCGGCTATGAGGATGAATTTTCGGGAGGGGTAGGTTTGAAAGATCTTTTCGAGGAGGAACTTTCGAATACTAAGAGTGGCGGATACATCAGAAAAATTCAGTGGACGGGTATCGAATGAGCCGCCGGGATAGTTGGAGTAGATGAAATCCATGTAATTCCTTGTGACCTGTTCCGGGGTCGTGGTCAGGTAGTGGAAGTGGAAATTCGGAATGGAGGAAGACCAATTGGCGTAGATGGAGGGCATGTTCATCCAGGGAGTGAAGGCTTTGGCGAAGGTGTTGAGGAGGCCATCTGTCGGTTGGTAGATTCGTGTTACGCGCAGGATGTCGTCGATGTCGGAGACAATGGTAAGACCATCTTCAGGGACGAGATAGGATGTTGCGTTTCCCGTAAGTGTTCCGTCGGCATAGATGTTTAGTCGTTGGATGGCATGTGTTTCATTTCCCGGAGCAAGGTAGCCTCCCGAGCCAGAGACATTGGCAATTTGAATAAATTGGTCATAATCCCCTTCCACAGTTGTTTCTCCCACCAACGTTATATTCTGCGCTCCGCCCGGGGGAGTGACAGCTCCTCCTCCACCAGCTTCCCCATCTCCACCTTGGCTGGCAGCAGGGTCTAGATGAAATGAGACATTCACATTCCCTTGTTGTACGACAAAAATCTCAGCCGTGAGGTTTCGAGCTTGCGTTTGTTCAGCCGGAGGGAGATCTTGGATTGAGGTTCCAACTAGGAAGTCGTTGGCTAAGTCATCGAGTTTCGATTCCGAGATATTGGGTTGTTTGAAGACGTTTCCATGGACACGGAGGTTCCATCCTTGGTTTGTCCAGTTCGCATATCCTCTATGAAAGTATTAGCACGATCATGATGGGTAATGGAAAGAGGGGCTTACGGAATGTTCAGAACTTGTGTAGGATTGGCAGCCAAGTCGATATCGCTGATTCCTAAACTACTCTCAACCGCAGATCCAATAGGGAAGTCTTGGAAGAAATTGGGGACTCCGCTGGCGATGTAAGCAGGATATGTTCCGAGCACGCTGTTGAGATAGCTTGAAAGGCCCTTAATGGAACTGATGAGGTCGCGATCATAGACTCGAGATGGGGTTCGATCTGTTAATGACGGTGGGGGTGTGATCATAGGATGTAGGGCTGCGACTGGGTCTGCGGTTGGTGCTGCGAGAGTGGAGGGGAGAAGGACGGCGAAGAGAGTGAGGAGGAGGTGGGAGAGAGAGCGGAGAGAAAGGGGAAGAGAGTGAGGTTGCATAGTGGATGCTTCAGCGACAATTGACAAACCTCTGCTCAAAGCTACTTATAACTATGGGGTTGGAAGAAGCAGTGAAAGCATAGGGCAAAACAACAAATGATACTTGTCCGTAGGGGACATTCCGTACCTACGTCATTCTGCGGCTTTATATAGCTGGATCCAAGCTTGTGCTGCCCTGATTTGCAGATGTGCGGGTGCACTTCCAAGATTTGAAGCCGCCAAGCCAATTTGAATGGATGAATGGAATGTGGCACATTATTCGGCTGGCAGAGTCCTGATATATATTCGCGCCCCGGAATGCTGTACCATTTGAATGGATGAATGTACCTTACCTATAGGAGCGTAGGCAATTTAGCCGCGGCTGGATCCGCTTTGAGGCTAGGTTAGTGGCTGTGCCACACATACAGCCACAGCACATCCGAATAAACGAACGAAGGAACTTGGATGGTTCTGGTTTTATATACGAAGTACTCCTTATGGATCGCAGAGTACCGCAGAGAGTGGCAGATCGAAGATCGAATCCCAAAGAGAAATGAAGTAACTACCGGGAAAAGGCAGAGCCGCAAACAACAACCCCTCTCACACATCTACCACGACCCGGCTCCATAATGGCTGACTCCAATTCCATCTTCCGTCGCAAATATTTGCGGCGTTTCATTTCTATCGCCATTGCAGCAATCTTCACTTTGTATTTACTCTTACGATTCGCCTACCCTGCGCACAACTCGCCCCTCTCCTTGAAAGAGAACGTCAAACCGTACAAGCAAGCCTTCGTCGTCGCAAGCTTGAAAAAGGATGATACCTCGTGGATTGAAGAGCACCTCCCTCAATGGCACCTCTTTCGGTACACCGCGGATGACAAGCACGCAGATCTGACGGTCCCCAAGAACAAAGGCAGGGAGGCAATGGTATACTTGACGTGCGTTCATGTGGGCCGATGGATGAGGCATGCTGTTGATTGACAGTTCCTTGCAGATTCATTATCGATGCATACGATCAACTGCCCGATCTCACCATATTCATGCACAGTCAACGATTCCAATGGCACAATGAGGATCCTTTATATGGTATGCGAGCTCGCGCAGGACAGGACAGTGGATGGAGATGTACTAATGACTCTTTTCTGCAGATGGAGTCCCAATGCTCCAAAGCCTCCAAATCCCGTACCTCCTCTCCCAAGGCTACACCAATCTCCGCTGTGTCTGGCTGTTAGGCTGTCCCGCCGAGCTCACATTCGATACCCCCTCCGACCCTACCAAGTCAACACAAGTCGCCTACCCACACGCATTCATGGAGCTCTTCCCAGGCCTCGCCCTCCCCTCCTCCATCGGCGTAACCTGCTGCGCACAATTCGCCGTCACACGAGAAACCATTCACCGACATACAAAGGCAGAATATGAGCATTACCGAAACTGGCTGTTGGAAACTGATCTCCCAGATCACATCAATGGAAGAATATTTGAGTATTCATGGCATTTCATCTTCGGGAAGGAATATACGCACTGTCCGAACGCGAAGAGCTGTTACTGTGTGGTTTTTGGCCTGTGCGAGTTGGAATGTGAGGAGGATGGAGAGAAGAAGTGCGGTGAGAGATGGCCATATCCTCCTAGCGCAACGCTGCCGGAGGGCTGGCCTGAAAAAGGATGGGAAGGGGAATATAGGGATGAGGTGGAATTGAGGAGGTTAAGGATGGTTTCTATGAAGGGGAATGAAACGGGAATGGAGAGTGGAAGTGGTGCTTGAGATGAAAATGAAAATATTTTGCATCTTGTTCCTGATACTCCCCAAGGCACGAAGTCTCCGAAGTCCCGGCTTGCCAAAGTAAATCCCGAAACTCGATCGGCGATGGAGTTTCTCCTGAGATCAAAGCAAATCCTCGTGTTAGGAGTACCATGTTTCCTTCTTGCAGATGCATGCGCATTGATCTCTTTCTGGAATCTGACTCCCACTCTTTTCTCGTACTTTCGGGCGTTATTGCATAATTCTATCACATTTTAGACTGAGTTTTGCAATTAACTTGCCATGGGGGGGCAACAGCTGCCTTTTTTGTTTTGTTTTTTATTTTGTTTTTTTGAAAAGACCACATTCGGCACTGCTTTCCCTCCCGTTTCTTTCAGGGGTTATATCCTGCATTGTATTCCGAGCCCACAGTCGTTGCTTTTTTGCAGGCGTTTGCACGGAGTGCTGCATGTACACTTCTCATGCCTCTTTCTTTCCAGGATCATTCTTTCTATCGCCAATATGCGGCTTTCTGATACAAATGGTCTTGGGTTTTCATTGGAGAGTAATATCACAGCATTTGTACTCTGGCTTTTGGGGGCTGAATTTGCGGGGATGATTAGTATGCATATGTGTATGTATTTGGGGGGAGGGGGAATCCATTGTTACACGACTCCACCTTCAGACATTGTGTTTTTTCCAATATACCTAACGCTCGTTCCTATCAATTGGGAATGTCAAAAACTACACAACAATTCATCAACAATGGAGCCCCTCAAGTCCCGATCCGAAAAGCAGCACATTGATTCCCTTACGGCTCCGAGAGAGAACCCCTCACGAGTTGATGAAGGAGGTTGAAGCATTGAAATATATAAGACTACCGGTGAAGAAACCTCCAGGAATCAAGGGAGAAAGTCGTGTCGATGAAGAAAGTTGTCTCAGACAAGGAAAATATATTAAAACAAATCCATATTGAGGACGAAGCAAAGAACAATCATGAAGAGCTGTGGTCGGTTCCGGACGACTTTGAAATGGCGGTGCAGCTCAAGGCAGCAAACGAATTGGAGACGACTCACGACATGAGTGGTGGAGATCTAAGAACAGTTCAAGGAAGCGTTCGAACTGATAGACTTCATCCTGAGATTTTGAGATCCTTGTGTTCCAGTCCCTTTACGGAAAATAGAGAGGAGGGGTGGAAGGACAAGGGTGAGGGGATATGGAGGATGGATGAAGAGACATCAAGCCAGATTGAAGATTGAAGCTGAACATGAGAGGATAAACGATGTCCTCGACAAGATAACGACACTGAAGAGTAAGGCGAGCCCGAGTCAGGAGTGGGAGAAAAAAGAGAATGATGCAGAGTAGAAGAGAGATGAAGAGAGGAGACGAGACGAGCAGAACAGAACAGAAAATGCCACTTCACCAGCAGACTGCTGATAGGCAGCATTGTCACATATGCACGGCCTCATCATCTATCTGTTCCGGTGGTGCATGTGCATGGAGGATGGTGATGTTCATCTTTCAGCCACAAACAGAACAAACAATAAACCCTGCAAATAAAATATATGACCTGGTCGAATAATTTCCTCTTTCAGATGGAAGTGTTGAACCCAACTTATTTACTTTCTCGCTTTAGAAGAAAATACACACACACACACACGCACTCACTCTCACACACACACTCTCTCTCTCCCTCTCCACCCTCCTCAGTCATCTTCATCCTCACTTCCTTTGTCAACAAATACAACTAGAACACAATTCGAACAGAGCTCGATACAACAACATACCACACCACACCGCAACGACGACGGCGGCGACCCTTTTAAAGCCTCCTACTTTGCATTCACCTTCACCCCCCGATCTATTCAATACGTTCCTCCATCTCCTCCAGTCCTACACGTCGAAGGAAGTCAACTCTCAGCAGGATTATTTCCCAACTACCCCTCCGCTCTCCCGCCATTCACACTCCTCTCACCCTCCCACTTACACTCCACCTCTCCTCACACAATCCCACATCACCTCCCCCCTTCGTGACTTACCTCACACTTCCTCAACCCTCAACCCTCTTGTACACGACAATGCCGTCAACCGACACGAGCAAGGACAACGTCCGTACAGTCACTGAATCATTGAAGGACGCTGACAATGACTGGGATGTGGACCATGACCAGGCATATTT
Source organism: Chlorencoelia australis (assembly GCA_003988815.1). Classification (NCBI taxonomy): domain Eukaryota; kingdom Fungi; phylum Ascomycota; class Leotiomycetes; order Helotiales; family Cenangiaceae; genus Chlorencoelia; species Chlorencoelia australis. Next base: position 28,797 of record QYAN01000121.1, read on the forward strand.
TGAGAAACAAGTGCGCCGTCTCTTCAAGCATTTTAACAAAATCAAGAAGGGCGATCCAGACGAGTTATTCACCGTCTCATGTACAATGCGGATTTCGTTGAAGGACGCACCCGAGTACTGCAAGACCTTTTGCAGTTGGATTTCTCATTCTCCAGCTAAAGCTCCTAAAAATGATGTCGAGCTGCAAAAGCAACCCAGTCCACTCGTCGAGCAAAGTCAGTGCACACCTCCTCAAAGTCGACCAAACTCAAGTCATGACACTGCCGGGATGGCAAGTCTGAGAACGGCATTATCAATGGAGCTTGATGAACTTGACAATACCTTTCTCACGACCGAGGAAACCGAGCCTACCACACCACACCGTTCCTACGGCTCCCATCGTAAGCATCATGATGCACACACTAGCGACGCTGCAGAAGAAGATCGAGATCGTGATCTCGACTTCACCCCCCTTGCCCGAATTGCCAATCTACAGGTCCCTGAGCCTACTCGGATCAGTCGCTATCGCAGATCATCGAATCCGGAGCCGGAAGAAGCACAACAGAAACGCGTCGAGTTCCTAGAGGATACAAACATGGGCATGACAACTCCTATCAAAGATGAAACTTCCGATGTTGATGATTTTCGACCTCGTTCGAAGCAGCGTTCAAGCCGAAAACGAAGACGTGAAGCTCAAGCTGAAGCTAAGGAGCACGCAACCACCATATCTGACGGTCAGGTCACAACTACCGATACTCCGTCCGCATCCAAAAACCACCCGAGTCGAAAAAAGCACCGGTCGCACAAGTCTCGTAGCTCATGGCCAGAGGTGGTGCCAGACCTTCCCTATAAATCCGCTCTTGCTGAACCTCACAATCTTGAGTGCAAGCCGGCAAATGTTCAAGTTGTTCTCACTCCGCTGCCAAAAGCAAAACAGAAAGACTATGCTCGTGTATTTCCCACCAAGCTCAGCGAGAGCACTAGTGAGAACAGTGATTTTGAAGGCTTCGTTGATTTAGACACCTCGCGCCCGGCTGTGAAGAACAGATCCATAACTGCACCAGCGGAAGCTCGAAGAGAATTTGCTGTTGGCAACCTCTTTTCATACAAAGACATGCCTGGGAACGTAAATTCTGTAGAAACGCCTCTTCCAAAACGTCGTAGACGTGGGAGCTCTCTAATTTCCAATTTCAGTCACTCCAGTCGCCAGAGTTGTCTTCCCTCTTCTGTCAAATCTCGAGCCTTCATCGACTTGACTGGCAGTCCCATAATGATGGATTTAACTCAGGATACTCCGTCACCAAGCCCTATGCGTCCTTCAACCCCTCAACGCGCCTTCGTTCCCGCAGCCAATTTACCCTTAGCCGCTGCTGCATCAAACTCTCGCAATACTGCTCCGGTAGCAGTCAAGATTCCACATAAGCACGGCGTACAAGTCACTAATGCTCCTGTCTGGCGATCCACCTCCATAGCTCCGCCAAAATCCAAGACGCCGATCCCACTTCCTAAGAAAGAACCATCTGCGTCTAGAATTCCCCTTCAGGCCATCTCGAGAACACCCATTTTGCCTCCAAAAAAACCTCAACCCCTTTCCGCCCCCCAAGCCAATGTCTCACGTCCCACTTCTGAAATACCAGTCCCTCGACGAGGAGAATCCGTGCCGATCCAGCCACCAAAATTGAAACCTCGTCCACCACCTGTTGGTATTTCGAGTGTCCGCTCGACACCCAGACCCAAACACAAACACTCTCACAAGTCGAAGTCAGCCAAGAAGCGATCCAGAAGACAACCTGCTTCTTCGAGAAGGGCTGTCAGTCCGCCAGAACCTAATACACTGACAAGGGTAGAGCGGGCGAAGCGTTTCGATAAAAAGATAGAAAGGATCCCAGACGGTCTGAGAAAGGATGCTAGTCATTACGGTAGGAAGTGATGGATGTTAAAGCTGTGATCTTATTGATGATTGATGATTGATGATTATGAATGTAGAGATAATGAAATAAACATGGCTAGGAAGGAGTGGAGTTGGATCATGAGGAAGGTTTTCTCATTTCTGATTTTATGCTTGGCCGGAGAGAGATGGAGGAATATGGATAACAGAGTGGGCTGGGACTATTTTGTTCAATCCTATTTAACTCCTTCGCCTTGATTGGGAACGGAAAATCTGCGGGCAGTTCGTCTAGATGCTCTAGTTGCGTTGGCTTTAATTGAATATTAATACCCTCCTCTCCTTTCACTGATGGAAATTATCTCATTCATGAGCATAGCTCACTCAGATTGCATATGCTTTTCTGATTAGATAAATGAATGAAATATTAAATATATGTCAAACTATTCTGATTCAAGCTTTGATTTATATCATAACCACGTAAAGACTTCATACCTTGTTTTCTATACCCTAAAACAGATTTAATTCGAGTACCCGCGGATTATTACTTCTCTAACTACATTTACGAAGTAAATCGACTGATAAGGTAATACCTCTAGGAATGGATGGATGGATAGTTGCATAAGAAACCCGTTTGTTAGCTGGCAAAGTACTACCATGCTTTGTTTTGTTTTTTTCCCCTACCTTCTTCTTTTTTCTTTTTTCTTCTGCCTAGGATAGTGTAGAATCCTGCGTATTCCGATAGAAAAATGGGAGGAGGTCGGACTCCCACTCCCCAACCCGCACAACCACTAATACCAATGTCTTGCAGAACACCGCCGCAACTCATCGCGCTCTTCTCCTTCGTCACGATGAAGCTGATCCGTCTTTTGTCGCTGCTTAAGAAAGGCTCCCGGGAGGTGAGATGGTGATATGGTGATAGTAGATTCGATATGTGTACGAGAACCTTAAGTTGTAATGTCTGGATCAAGAAATGCCCCAATCGAGAGAACCTGTATTCAAAAGAGTGTGCGGAGAATGGATATCCTATCTATGTGTTACCGTCAACTCTATTCGTTACCACCCCACCTTGCCGTATCCCGTTTGCAAACGGCTCCTCTTCCTGCATTTTTAGGATCATCAGGTTTAAGATTACATCTATTGGTGATGAAATAATCGTATAAGCGCATGAGGCTTGCTCTACTTGCTTGCTGTGATGCTGTGCTCAAGTAAGTCTTTTAAGAATCGAATCGGGATTGTGTTCAGCAATAAATACTGGATCTGACACGAAAGAGGGGAGAGAAGGAAGTACTGTTTCTCTCGAAGGATGGTTATCCACGTGACTCTTGTCCCTGATGGTCAGAAATGTCAGCACTTGCTTTTTAATTTCCCGATTCGGGGAGCGCTGTCTGGCTTAATCTTGTCATTGATGAGAGAGCTGGTGGTGGGGTAAATCATGGCGACTTTCTTTTTTAATGGGATTGGTGACTGTCTGCCTGCGATCTAATGCGGTGGCTTGCATGCTGATCTGAGAATAACTCATTTAGGCTTATCTTTATGGAGTATCGAGTGTCGAGTCACGCTTTGAGTTGCGTGTAAATGGAGGATGGATAGCAAACGCAAAAAGGTGAGAGAAAAGAAAGGAAGAAGGAAGGAAGGAAGGAAAGAAAAAAAGGAAAAAGGAAAAAAAAGAAAAGAAGTACAGTGTGTAAATCTTTTCCCAGGTCTCATTCTCCTTATTGTTCGTTGGCTTAGACAAGAACTTCTCGTCTCATCTCACCTTAACTTGACCACCTTTAGAACTTAACACCCTCTTTTCCTCATTTTATTCCTCACTTTCAATCAGATCATATCTATCACAATATGGTTTCTACCGGTGACATTGACCAACTCTTAAAAGAGATTCAAAGGTCAGACAGGCCCGCCGGGAATACGATATCGAAGATGAAGGTCAAGCAATATTTTGACTGTAACAATCTCATGAAAGCCTTTAAGAAAGAAATGTTAACCCGAAATAAAAAGGAATTTTCCGAAATCAAAGGACCTGAGCATTGGTCTAATGAGGTTTACGAGACACTCGACAGGATGATGACCGAACAGGCGGAGAAAAAGGCACACGTAACGGCTGAAAGTCTTGCGAGAGAGGTTGCAGACCTTGAAAGGGCTCGGAAGAAGTGGGTTGAAAAGGAGAAGGAGAGAGCTCGAATAAAAGCTGCGAGGGCAGATTTGGCAGAGAAGAAAGCTGTAAAAGCAGAAAAGAAGGCACAGAAGAATTCACATCATATAGCAGCTAAGCTAGCCGAGGAAGACGTTGTGAAGGAGGAGAAGCGTCAGATTGCGCAAATGTTAGTTTCACCCTCGAGGCGAATCGAAGAAGTTATTCCCGAAGAACAACGGCGGGAATACCAAGTCTTTTCATCAGAAGACGATCCTCTCGAATCAGTCGAATCCAGCGGGTCCACAAATGACAGCGGCAACTACAACTACAACTTGAGGCCAAGGGACCTGAAGAATGACATTTGGATCCCGCGCTTCAACCAGGATAACTTCAGAGACCACAGTCCCGCCTTCTCGCCAACCCCAAGTACACCAGTTCCTCCATGGGACTCTTCTAGGATCAAACTCCAGTCGCGTAGCTCCAGCTCAACGTCCCAGAAGAATGCAACCAAAACTCCAGATTCTCTGCAACCTCTTCACGTCCATCCCCCCCTTCTTAGTACTGAAGATTCGTTCACTTGGCCCGAGAAACCGCGGATGCCACTACCCCCGTTTATTCCTCCTTCCCCACGTCGCTCCACGACACCACCTTCACTAGAACTGGGCGACCTTCCTGATTCTCCAATTGAGGGATGCTCCTCTCGCCATGAAAGTGCCGTGGAGACACAAGCCCAACCCCCTATGTGGAATCCTGTGAATCGCCAACCAGTCGATCGATCGCAACAAGCAGCACCGTCACCCCTTCGTGCAGCACCACAATTTCCTCGAATGCAAGCCACGTTTAAGAAGAACCCCCGGCCACCGGAGGATAACATGGAAGTAGCTTTGGAAGGGTTGCAGATGGCCGTTTTCAGCATCCGTAAAGCTTCAGCATTGATTGAGTTAGAGGCTGCAAGAATTACCAAGTGTAATTCAATGCACTAGCTGCTTCTCAATTCCACTTCTGTGCCCGCAATGCCGACTCCTTCTGACTCGTCCCCTGTTCCTTCTATTCCCATTCCATCGCGATACCCTTCTGCTTACCTGTCCACGTCCGGGTGCTGATATCCTCCAGTCCCCTGTCCGCCTTATCAACCAAGATTCTTCTCTGTTCCCCCTTTGGCTTGCCAACTGCAGGCCCTTCCCGATCGTCAATTGCTCAGTGGTCGGAAGCATTCACATCGCTTTCTGATGTATGTTCACCAGACACAACGTCCATTCATGATTTAACGCGGTCGCACAACGGCACAGCCACAGGTGGCGCGACGGGATGATGTCATCGAGTTACCATAATACTTCGACCACTTCTCCTCCAAACAACCATAATCCATCAAGCAGCAATCAACTAGTAAGTGCTTCAAGCTAATTAATATGATTGAAGAGTGACTTATGAAGACCTCTAGCATGCCAAACCTTCTCTCATACTGAAAACCCTCGAAATCAATCTCTCACCTTCATGCGTCCGCAAGGCGATTCCTACGCTTGGAAGCCAACCACAACCACAACCACAACCACATACACATAATGGGCCAATTGGCAGGGTTGGAAATCAATTCAACGGGCAGGAAGAACTTGGGGCTTGCTTTTGAAGAGTTACCACCTTCAACTACACCTCTGCAACCACCTGCGGCACCTCAAATCAATATTTCGAGCCTGCTAATTCCGATGGTCGGTGCACAATCCTCAAGCTTCGAAATCTCGAAACCCCTAGACTAAGCCCTTATGATTACTTCTCAGCATCTGCAAAGCATCAATTCGCCGCATACGACCATGCGCTAGGCCTCAAATCAATCTGCAACAACTGCAAAAGTCTCTACAACATCTTTCTCGAAGACTTCACCTCAACCCACCGACAGCAATGCGTCTAGTCTCGAAACGACCTTCATGTTCTGCCATTTGACGAAACCCTTAGTCATTTTCCCAATTCGAATTCACAGCCTGCAACAATCCTCTACTACAAACCCCCACGCATGCGAAATCGATCTACAATAGTGGGAAACAATTGGAAGAGTCTAGAGGCTCATCACAGGCTCAGCGGACTTTGCACGTTAGATGTAGTAAGCTTGCTTTGTCCGTCGCCCTCGAGCAGTCACTTGAGGCTTCACAGATGCCGCGAGAGGATACCACACCTTTCCACCCTCTAACAGACACACCTTCTATTATAATGGGCATACAAGTAGAGGATTTATTTACATCTGCGAGTCCTCTCACCCTTCACCAGCCCACAAGACACAACTCCAATCACACACACACACAAATTATCTGCTCGGAATTCTTTCGCTGCGCATCATCGCATGTGATATCATTTCATTTATATTCATTTGATCGGTTCACAGGCTATCGGTCATGGCTCTGAGAGTTCATTTCGAAGCATCAAAGATCATTCGATTCGGAAGAATCGTGAAGGATTGGATCTCGTACGATCTACCCCACCTTCCTCTTTGGGAATCGCGTTTTTTTAACCAAATTCATTACGTAAGCTTAGCTCACCCAACGTTCTCATCCTTTGGAACACGTGTTTTCTAAGAAGAGAGGATCGTTGCTGTCCTTAACCTTTGAAGATATACATGGTGGGTGTGGAACAGTTGAGAAGGTTGATATCAACTCCTGAGAGAGGAAGGACACGAACCTTGTCGACGTCAGCGCCTGTTACACCAGTTGCATCTGTTCGATATACCAATGCTTTCGAATTCAACCTTGGAGACGAGGACTCTGAGGATTCAAGTCATCCACTACGGACCCGCATTCCCATTAGGACTCGTGGTCGTCCCGTCGTCTCTGACAACTTTCCCAGCAAGTCATCTGTTTCTCCCCTTCTTGATTTTAAAATGAACGACCCTGTGAAATACGAACATTCGGGAAAGTATGATGGTACAACACCTGCGAAGAGGTGGTTAATGCGTTTGTATTTTGATTTCAAGTCAAGTGGAATCAAGGATCCCAACCCTGGACAAGTCTTGGAAGCCATCAATGTACTTGCAGTCGGAGAGGTTGAGAGATGGATTGATGCTATGCCGCATGTCAGAGAAATTCTTGAGAATAGTTCTCAAGCTACAGAAGCACAGCTAGAAGAAGTCAAGGCACTTCTTTGTGAGCAATTCCCACCTATCACATCAGAACTTCCTAGAATCGATCCTCAAAATGAGATTGATACATGGGAGCAGCGCGAAAGTGAGTCTGTGGATTCGTATTATCAGCGTACTGTCCATCTACTTCGACGTTCTGGTGGTAAAGACAGCCCACAAGGTGCAACTCAGCTATCCAAATCTGAGGGATTTATACTGAGGAGTATCATCAATGCGTTTGTCAAAGGGATCAGGGATCCGAATGTCCTGACATTGGCCCTCCAGAATGGAGCAGCTTCATCTGTGTCTCTGTATAGGGCATCTGAAGTTATATCCGAGACATATCGAGCATTGGAAATGAGCCGTCAAGTCAAGGAAAAGCTGGAAAAAGAGCGTCGCCTAGCGGAGTACGATAGGATGTTTGTGTTGGCATAAACAGTAACGCTAAGCAGTAACGCTGAGAGCGTCGAATGTGGGGTAATTATCGTGGATCTCGCTTAGCAGGGAATCGGCGAAATAACCGAGAAACACGGTATCAACAGTGGGTGTCAGAATTCTGAACGCACGGGCCATAACACCAGAAATTGAGAAGATATTGATATTAATATATACTAGAATTACAACCTAACATTACCATTTATTGCCTCTAATAGG
>QYAN01000122.1:0-35870 GCA_003988815.1 Chlorencoelia australis
TAAGAGCCCTAAAAGAGAAAATAATATAATAAGCCTTTAATAAAGAGTTCGGTTATATAGAGCCTTTAGAGATTTTAAGAAATATCTTAAAGAATAATAATATTAATAATTTTATTAAAGATGAGATTTTATTATAAAAAAAAAAAAAAGAAAAAAGAGAAAAGAAAAAAAATAAAACTTATTAAATATTAATTATTAAAAGCTTTATTAAATAATATATAAATAATTTTTATATTATTTTTTATTATTTTTATTATAAAATAAATATAATAAATAAATATATATTTATATTTTAATATTTTATATTATTATTATTATTTTTTTTAGATAATAATATATTATTAATATTTTATAATATTTATAGATTTATATATAATAATTATTATTTTTATTTATTATAATATTATTTTTATTTTAAATATAATTTTTAAAGATAAAAGCCTTAAAAGAGAAAATAATATAATAAGCTTTTAATAAAGAATTTAATTATATATATATATTATAAATTATATAAATAAATTTATAATATTTATAAATTAAATTAAATTTATAAGCTTATTAATTATTAATAAAAGATAATTAATATATAAATAAGAAAAAAAAGAGAAAAATAAAAAAATTAGTAATTAATTTTATTATTATTTATAAAATATTATTTAAAAAAATATTAGTTAAAAGCCTCTATTAGAGCACATATCGTTTACTAGTTAAATACCTGTCGTATCGCGGGATAAGAGTAGCATACTATTATAGCAGTTCCTGATATAATATATTAAAAAATTTGCACTTTCTTATAGTTATAGCTTCTCTACCAGCAAAAGGTTTAGGGAAAGGGGTTTGCAGAGGATTTAAACGTGTTGGTAGTGCTATATTGAAAATTAAAGAGAAGTTATTGTGATTTTAATAACTATATAATTTTCAAACTTGGTATTTATGGCCCGTGCGTTCAGAATTCTGACACCCACTGTTGCATGTTAAATCATGCATTCGACCCCTCGCATCACGTGAGATCTTGTCGAGTGAATATGTAGTACGCAGGAAAGAGGAGAAGTCCTGTGTCTTCAAAAAATATTAGAAACATTGCTATAACTAGCCTTTACCAAGCGGTTCTTGCATGCATTCGGTGTATAGCATAAAGATAATCATTTATCACTTAGAGCACCCAAATCGCGGTAAATAATGTCTTTTATACAACCCCAATCTCATCTAAGGCCCTTATCGACAGTGAGATCGAGCACCACATGCTTGAACACGCGCACAATAACGTATCCCTGCCTGCCTGTTCCCTGCTACTTATGTGAGTATATAGCCGGCCCTTCCCCGCACCATCCTACCACCACGCTCGCAACTCCTCATCTTTCCTCGATACCAACATTCGCCTACCTCTAAAAGCATTTCTTCCCAGTTTCCAAGCTCTATTCAGGACCACCACACTCGCCTTTCAACTCCTCATCTTTCCTCGATACCACCATCCGCCTACCTCTGAAAGCATTTCTTCCCAGTTTTCAAGCTCTATTCAGGAAGACTTGTGCGCCTACATGCTATGTTTACCTTTCTTCGAACCGTGCTGACAATTTCCCAGAGGCCAACGCCGTTATTCCTCGATCCCAATATGTGTACTCAAGATGTTAGAAAATGGTCCAACTGTGGCTGCACAGTCAAGGTTGGCGGCGTCAAAGATTGCGACAAGAAAGGAACAGACGATTGCAAGGGGGTCAAGGAGAATCCGATTTCATATTGGTCAGGTTGGTGCAGCGACCATAAACCTTAGGATAGGGAGGGAGCTGGAATATTATACAGGTAGAAACGAGTTATATTGGGGCTATGTATCTACCAAATCGTTCTAAATCAGAGCCAATGCCAAATATACCATCGGTATAGACCCAGCTTGGAAAAAATGATGGAACTGTACTTCCCAATCGGCCTGCAAAGCTCGGGTCGATCAAGATAATACGGCCATCCTTGGTCATGATATTGCTAGGACCCACATCTCCGTGGCTGAAGCCTGTACAATGGAACCGATCAAGCGATTGCTTAATATCATCAGCTCGCAAACTTAACTCAGACGCTTCGAGTTTGGAGAGCTTTTCCATTCGGTAACCGCAAGTGACCCCATTATCCAAGATGGGCTGCTGGTCAAATTCTACAACGGGCAGTCCGAGCTTTGTCAACTTAGTAAGTATGTCGAATTCATGTTGAATAAGCTTGATAGACACCTCGTCTGAGTGGGCAAGCTTGAGAATAGGAAATCGACCGTGCTTGGTAATTCGAATAGACGCGTGAGAACCGTAGTCAAGTAGCATTGAGTCTCTCCAGATTGCAGCTATTTCAGAGCTTTGAGGTACCGGTAAAATGTCGATATCCTTGAGGGAAGGAAAGCCTGTAAGATCAGGGTACTCAGGCGAACACGACCAAGTAATTGAAAACGGCTGGTGATTGCAATCGACAATACATCTATACGATCCAGGGACTCCCGCGCTGTGGGGCGGTGTTATCGGCTTGGCCTCATTGCCCCGGAAGGTCTGAGTAGGTCGCGTAAGACATGAGCTTATTGAGGTTGGTGGAGGATGTATGAGTCGGGATGTTGTCTGCTGCTTGTTGGCGCGCAATTTGTTTCTCCGGAGGCGTTTTCCTGATACCAGTTAGTTGGTAGTTCGGTTAGTGCACTAGATGATCTATACCTTGGGTTCTCTGCACTTGAGTACGAGCCATATCGAAGAAATGATGTCTGTTGTGAGCAGAGCTTCTTAGCTCGAGATGAGGATGGACATGCGCCGGTCAATTGATATGGGTCGGGAGATACAGCGCATCGACCAAATCGCGGCGGCAGATCCGGTTGAAATACCAGACGTTGCAGCTACCATAAATCAGTGGCTTCAAGAATGTGCAAGTGCCGCTGTTGCGGTGCAATGCTGCGTCTTTTGTTGTGGATTGAGGTAATGAATTGACCGCGATCACCTCCAGCCACAGCTGATCTTTATGCCTGAGGCTCTAAATTTTGAAAACAGCAAAATATAACCGAGCAGTATTTTGCAACTTTCACAGATCGTTCTTCCGATAGGCAGGTATGGGTTGAACTGGTAGGACGTTCCCAGGATTACAAAGTCCTAGGAGGGGAGTAAATGTTGTTTGCTTGTTGGCAGCACCACCGGGGTGGTTTAGAGACTGGAGGTATGTTTCCTGCTTGGGAGGTCAGGAAGACGTTGCTCCGTGAGGTTTCCAATTCTGCGGCTCAAGTACCATCTGGGTTATGGCCTCAGGCACAAACAACTTGTCCTTTTCAGCACCATCGACGAGAGTGTTGCTCGAACGCACATCACTCCCCAGAATGGCTCCGAACCTTGCAGAGTCGCAGCATGCGCAGATTCGATTTTTGCCCGTCACTCTCTAGATGTATTCTTTTGAGAGCCCACCAGCTTATAGGCATATAGAATTGATTTAGTATTCAACTGATGAAAATTCATCACTGCACGCAATAACGGTTGGAAAAAGGGGGGGTGGACGGGAAAGAACGAAAAAAAAGGCCCCCAAGGGGGAGGGATGAAGTGGGGAAGAAGAGGTGTTAAAGAATTATGTTGGCGGCTGACGAGAAGTACTCGAGCAAACGAGCTAAATTGAGATTAGCGCGATGATAGATAGTAAGATCACAATACTATAATAAAGGTCCATTATAAATTATATGACAGGCATTAATGTGATCAGGATATGACATTGATAGGTCGGTTTCTAATATTTGATAAATGTATTCAGAGGATTAAAAGGTACTAGTATACCGGGTCGTGCTAAACTCATTTAGTGCTCACCGAATAGCTGCTGTGCCGTTATTGTGCTGAAATCATTAGTTAAGAATGACACTGAATGCCTGTGTCTCTTCTTTTGATGCCCAGTTTCCTTCTTATTCCCTTCTACCACCTCCGGAAACCTATATTAGGCAGACAGGACGAAATGACTAGCTCAATCAGATGCATAGTGATTGAATGTTGATGTGTGAATTAATCGACCAGCAAATGTAGTTGACTATCTCGGGAACTTTGCTCAGGATGTCAAAAACGAATGTGATTCGTTTGCTAGACGCTCACTATCTTAGAGAGCTACTTCATCTCCTTCATTCATCATCCTGATTCTCTCCCTTCTCTTTTTTGCATCTTGGTTTTTAATTGGAAATTCATAAGAAAAAGCCCGTGTACGTCACAGCCTGGCAGCCAGACAAACACGTGTGGAAGGTTCTCTTGTTGTTGCTACGCACTGCAGTTGACCTTCGATCTCTTTAGATTTGACTAGTTATGTATTGCCTCCTTGTAAGAGGTATCAAACCATCCTCCTATAATATTGCCACAACGCCATCGAATTCGAGCTCTCTTTCATATGTATGGAAATACTATGGAATATGACAATAGCGCCTTGGCTGCAACACAAGATGACTTTCACAATCGTTCTTGATCCCCGCAGCTCGAACCTCTGAATCTCACATTGTCAATAGGTCTCTTAGCCGGGGCTCTCCTCAGTGCTTGACCACAAGGATTTAACGCCGCCTTTTTCAAGTACCTACAGGTTGACTATGTGCAGTCTCAGACCCATTGCCAGAGCTTGCCAACTTTGCTGCATAGTAGACAGTACTGTGTTCCACAAATGTCGCTGGAGCCGCTTCCAGTTGCAAAGTATCAGGAGTGGCGATTCGAAGGCTTCCTCAAACGCATCAACGGGAATGAGATAACGTACAATCTCGAATTCCACTTGCCGCATATCAAAAAAGACCATGAATCTAAGAGCTCTCGACAGATCATAACTAGCTCTCCCTCCCAAAAAAGAATCTGTCTTTAGAACAGTGTCCTTATCGATGGAAGATGACGACGAGGGGCGTGAAGACGACGTTGATGATTTGGCGATGTCTGCGAAGTTTTGACAAGTCACAAGGATGAGAAGAGAGTCGGGCGGTTAGCAAGAGAGTTTGCTGTCAAGGGTTCTAGGTTTAGAATTCGGTCCAGCTCTACTTTCTTGGTTAGAGTCGGAATAAAATACGGGGCTTCGTGAAAATTGGAGGACACTGCACCTGAATCACCTTTGAACCAACTGCAAGTCGTTTCAATGTGATCTGGAATATTACAATCATAATCCAGGTCAGGAAATCCAATTTTTGCCACTCCTTCGAGGAAAGTCGTAATATTTACGCCTTTGGATGTTTTTCGTATAGATGGTGCAGGGAAGAGATCGTGCCCGTTCTGATGAGCTGCAGCTTCCGTGGGTGGACCGGCTGCAGGCTTTACCTATTGTATCTTATTGCCTTGGCTAGAAAAAATGGCTGTTCTATTGAAGATATAAGAATCAATTGGGAAGAAGAGACGCTTGTTTTGCACGAAAACCCCTTGCTGGGGCCATTATCAAGGAGGATGGGTTCCATCAAGGAGCAGCTCTGGGCAGAGGGAGAGCCTACTCTCAAAAATTCTCAACCATTCCCGACGATGGAAGATTCTTATTCCATTGCTGCTTCAATTTTCGCGAAATATAATGCTCTCGGAACATGGATCTCGCTGGCAATCATATAATTGAATGACCGCTACTACAATTTTAGAGAGATTGGATGGACTTGTTTGCTCTCAAATCAAGTGGTGCAGAATTGTGTAAGACTTGGGTGCAGGTCTTCAGACTACACTACACGCTCTGCGGCCTCGAAGAGAAGACACATAATTCTCAGCACAAGTGGGATATAGTTCGAAAGGAAGGTCCTCAATGCTTTATATAAATGCAATACCAATAACTAATCTGCTTCACAGGCATTATAGGATAATGCTGTGGCTTCATAGATCATGTCTACTTCGCAGATTGATTTCTCGCTACCGCACGTATTTAGACCATCCTCAAAAGACTTTCACCTAAATCTAGAGTTATCTTAAATACCAAAGCTAATATTTAACAGACGTAAGTCGACATCTATATAGCCTCAGCATCTAACTAATCTTGAGTAGAGTCTACCAGGAAAGCAAGCTGTGAATGGCCACGGAACAAAAGGTGAAGACTAGAAGCCGGGTTTGTGGAACGTTATAAGACGGAGCCTACAAAGTTTTTGGGTTCAGACACAGGCAAGGCAAACATAGAGAAACCAATAAAAGCAGATGCTTAACTTCACAGGATTTTCATCTCTAGTTCAAACTATTAAATTGAAAGTGAAAATCTTTGCCGGATAACATGCTTCTATTAATATACAAGCAAGATCTCTAATTCAAGAAATGCGACCGAGGAAAGCAATTGACCAGCTCGCAGCAACTCAATACTTGAACGAAATTCCAAGCCCAAAAAACCCCAAGGAATAATCGACGGATAGATTGAAGCACTAACATCACACCTTCAAATCCACACCCTAATCTCCACCAATTCTTCAAATATTGTGACGATAATAAGGAGCTAAGGCTCTAAAACAAAAGAAGGAATCTGTATGCACAAGCCAGATCAATGGATGCAGACGTTACTTTTATGTTGATGATTTTCAGTAGCTGAGTGACATTCGTGCTCTTTTTATTGGATAAATCCACCCACATCATCAAGCAGCAGCATTCTAGTTGGCTTCGAACAGCTGTTTTTTAAACGTTGCAACATCTCGGAGGCTCCAAAGGCCATCGTTTCCTCTCTTATATAGAGGATGCTCTGTCCTGTTGAAGGTTGCGCGTCACCAAAGGTGCAATATTGCTTAGCTATTGTGGCGTGATCGAGGGGAAGTTGCTGCATAACTGCCGTGATAGATGCGGAAGGATGGTGAGCGTGCTGAGAGTGTAGCGGGCATGTAGCAGGACCTGGAACCCCAACTACTATAGGAATGTACAAGGAGAGGAGTAAGAATCAACATAGCAGCCTTGATATGGTAAGATAGCTGAAAAATGGCTCTTCCTCGGATTAGTGGAGTCAACGCTCGCCGTCCCCTTCCCTTATACGGCTGGTGGCTTGTATCACTGTGTAGGAGGCACGGCGCCGTATCATCGTAACGTGTGTGCTTAGTGCCTGGCCAACTGAATCCCCCTAGATTGACACTGTGCGCCGTGCATTACCTTTGGAAAGTGGGAGATCAACTGCTATCAATTAACAAAAATAGAAACCAGGAAACCAAATATACAGATTCAAAGACATTATACTCAAAAAATGGGAGAGAGGTTTAAGAAGTTGTAAGTGGGAATGGAAAAGACACAAAAGGGAAAAGAAATTTTTTATATACTAAGAATATCTCGTAAGGGGAAATTGAAATTGGGAAATAAATTAAAGAAAATGTCTAGGAGAGAAGACGGCGAGTTTTTATAAGTTGATGTTGAGTTATTACGGCGACCCTGCGAAGTCAAAGTGGTAAGGCAGGGGTAGGATGCGAGCTAATAAGTAGCGGAACGATTGGAATATTTGTACATGAGGGAGTTCGTAGAATGTGGAATTTGTCAGGTTGAGCCGAGCGAGATTGGAAGTGTTGAGTGGTATTTTCGAGTTAGCAAGCTCAAAGGTGTTTTAACGCTGAATTATATCGTTGCCGCTACTGTAATTGATTGGAGTTAGATGATATCGCTTAATTCAGACTATTCAAATAATTGGTTCAAAGATAGAACTACTTGTGTTTTGGCCGTGTAGTTTGGTCAAGGATATGTGCAGCAACGATGAGATGAGGCCATCAAAAGCAGAATGCGACCGACCAACAGATCATGCCGCCGCTAAAGCTGGCGATTTTTTGGGGGGGCGAGGAACTGAGTTTCTCAAGTGTGAAAAGTGTTAAGGATATAGAATATGAAAGACGAAGAATAGGAAATGCTATTGATTGAATAAAGATGTCGACGGACAATGTAGTCATAAACTTATCATCGCAAAATACTAGATCGTGCAACAATGGCTTTCATGAATAGTTTCAAAGTCATTGTGAAAATTGAGCTTGCAGAGGTTAAAAGCATTGAATTTAATTGCTTTTCTCTTAAGGAGGAAAATTCAAATATAAGCTAAAAATAATATCTGGTAGTGAGTGTATTGGGACTCATAAGGAGCCTAATTAGAAAACTCAACATTTGGCGATAACTTGAAGGAGACGAGAGTGGCAGAGCAAAGTAGCAAGAAAATAAAACACCTCATAAAATTATACAATAGATCTTCGTAATGGAAATATTTTCACTACTAACGGAGTTGAAACCGTGATTGAGAGTAAAGCCGTAGTAGCATCATTCATACAAATTGTGCCCTATTTTCCACGTCATAACAAGCCACTGTGTTGCCGAGCTGAATAGCTAACCCAGCGTCTTATCTAGTTGAGCTGTCAGATGTCTCCTTGAAGGGAACGCCAAACACCTGATTAAAAGATGGAGTATCGGGACCGACAGCTGAAATGAAACTCGAAGGGCCATATCGTGGGTAAAATTATTCCAGGGCGGTCTCTCGAAGAAGTTGTTTAGACGGCGTATCCGGTGTATCCTCATATAAGTCTTCCTCGTGCGGCTCATTGTGCTTGTCTTCGTCCGTATTTGAATCACCCTCTACTTGCGACATGACTGGTTGAGAACGGTTTCCCACAGCAAAGTCGGATGTCTCATTTCTCACACATGGCGCATCCTGGAAAAAGTCTACCTCGGAATCCTCTGACAAACCGTCGTTGCTTCCGTCCGCATGAGTCGTATTGTGCAGAGCTTTCTCAGAGATATTCGCATCATCCTCAACATTTTCTTTCGGAACCGGCGTTAGTTTTGCAGGCAAATCATCGTCGTGTGCCGCGCAACTCTCGTTTTGTGTTGCATTGAATTGAGATCGAGCGGGGTCCAGATAAACAATTCCATCTCTCCCTCTCTGGTTTCGGTATAGAGGTTTCCTTTCCTTTCCACCTGGCTTCGTTGTCGGCACATCGACCTGCCACCTCTCCATGGCTTTCAAATTGATGGAACTTAAGGTCTCTGGAAAGCTCCAGCGTTTTATTAATCTTCTGCTGTCTTTGTAGGGTATAAGAGTATCTCGTTGAGAGCCTTTGCCAATAATACGAGGGGGGAATCTGGTAATTTCGAATTTCATAAGTCTGGTAGAGCGTCTCGGGGATGGAGTTCTTGATGCAATATTGGGGGAGGCTTTTGAAGCTTGAGGATATTGGGACAAAGCGGATTCTTCGGAGATAGTGCCTATTACAGCAGCGTGGCACCCTTCCCGGGAGTCCAAGGAAAACTTGGTTGCCGATCCCCTCGAATTACGGTGAAAGGGACGATGTGGATTTGGAATCTCAAGCCCTGCCTGGTCTGCATGGCGCTTATGGAATTGAGGGTCGGGGCTTTTTGGATGCATTCCCAGCTCACTACCATATATTTAGTACAATCAATAAAAGCATAGAAGTAAACATACTCTGGTAATTGGACGTTGTCAAAGTGACACTGGCAAGAGCTTGCCGAGCATCGCTTTATAGGATCAACCTCGAGCATTTGGAGTAAGATCTGCGCCAAAGAGCAATGGTGTTCGGTTTGCTCCTCCTGGAGTTTTCGATGTATAAAACTATAAAACCTTATCATTCTCGAAGGTTCCCAAGAATTTAATTTCTCAAATTTGTGTTGCAAAAATGTATCAGCTCCTGGGACGCCTGTTCTCTGCGTCCCCGGCAACCAAGAATCACCCCTAGGGTCGCCTAACTGTGCTACAGCATCATTCCACCACTGGTACCAGAACTGGACTATAACGATACCAAGGGACCATACATCCACAGATTCTGAATATGGAGGAGTCATAATTTCTGGTGCTTGGTAACCCATTGATCCACGGAATGTTTTCAGGTTTGATTCTGTGCTCGACTCCCCAAAATCGGTTAGCTTGCAAAGGAAACCACAACCTCTGGAGACAATAAGTATATTAGCTGGCTTGATATCTCGATGTGTAATTCCTTGATCGTGAAGATAGGACAAGGATTGGGTAGTTTGCCGTGCCATTAGCAAAATCTCCTGTCTCGAACCTTCCTGGAGATCATGCAAGCTACCCCCACCAACAAACTCCATTACTAGTAAAGGATTCGGTTTATTGTCAACAAAGTCAATATACTGCGTGATAAAGGGCTTATAAAGGTTAGCGGTGTTATAACAGAAGGGAATAACTATCTTACATGAGAAATACGGCGCAGAATCTGAATCTCTGCCTCAACTGCCGCCTCGACTGTTTTGTCATGGAACTCTTTGACGGCAACTGTGTCCCCCGAGAATCTGTCTATCGCTTTATAGACCGTGCCCGAGCTGCCGGTGCCTAGTTTTACCTGAGAATAATACTTTCCCTTGTAAGAATCTGTAGCTCTTGCTAGAGATGGCTTCACAGATGGTGTGTAGGTACCTAGTTGTTTGACACCTAACGAAGCGACATCTGGGACGGCATCTTTTACAGCTTGGCGGTGAATTTCGAGATTGTGTTCGTAAAGAGCTTGTGAATGTCCCCACGATCAGGGAGCTCCAAAAGGAAGATTAGACGCCCGACTTCAATATAGGAGTCAGAATAGCACAGAACTCGTCTACTTCCTTGCTCGATTACTTCACGTCCGGCGTCGGTTTTAAGGGTAAGTGGATTGGAAGATAAGTTGATTATCATTATGGATAAATTTCCCCAGTTGTGACAGATTTCGAAATGGGTTCCACTGACACCATTCTTCTTGTTGGTGTCTAGGAGGTAGTCGCATCGCTCAGCATCACTCCCAAATATCCAACCCGCGGTTTGGCGCCTTGGAATCTTAGTGGTCTCTACCGTGATCCCGATTTTCGGTGGTACCAAGTGAGGGGTCCCATCGCGGTCGCTGCGATTTGGGGGTTCGGCAATTTCAGATGTAATGTAGGGTTGGTTTGGGGGGATTTCAAGGCTCTGAAAAGCTTGGAGAGATTGTGGTTGGAGTGACAAAACAGTTGTTAAAAGGTCTCTGGAGGGGTACATATTTAGGTCGAACACGCGGGGAGATGGAAATGACAGGAAAAAAGGGGCATGAGACCTTACCTTATACCTCTCAATTCATGCATCAACCTTTCTGATATTTGATTAACTGGTAGATATTAGTACCTGTTCTACCTGGGCATGAATGTTACAAACATTAATTTGGTATCCTAACTCCTTCAATACTGGCCCAAGCATTTGCTCCCTATCTTCATGCTTGCATTTCTTTATCTCCGTGCTCAGAGGTTGGAATTCCACCGTGTGTGCCCATCGGCCGAAGCGATCTAATTCATATATGATATTCTGACCACCTAGGTCGTCCGGTTGA
The DNA here is from genome assembly GCA_003988815.1 of Chlorencoelia australis. Taxonomy (NCBI): domain Eukaryota; kingdom Fungi; phylum Ascomycota; class Leotiomycetes; order Helotiales; family Cenangiaceae; genus Chlorencoelia; species Chlorencoelia australis. Next base: position 11,213 of record QYAN01000122.1, read on the forward strand.
AGGTGTGTACCGTTGATAAGGTCAGACATTGTAGCGCCTCATAAGTCCCGAGGCAGTGCGCAAAAGGAATATCCTAGTCTCGGAGGATACAGCTGGACTATAAGAGACCGACGCGCCGCAAATGATCAAGATGAGGAAACAGAACAAGCGAATGTTGATATTAAGGTCGAGTCTTTTGCGGATGTGGTAAATTGACCTGGCACACTATTAGTGATATCATAGGACATTCAAAGGATAGACTTACTATAATGTTCTATGCTTGGAGTTGAGAACACAAGGTCTGCATCGGGCGTTTCGCAAGGCGACCTGACAACGTTTTGCAGTGGGGAAAAAGCTAGTCCAGATAAACACTAGCGCTGCAGTCGTTTAACTCAGGAAGTGGAATTCTTTATCGTCTCTATTTACAACTAAGAGCCTCTCTCGGCTGATTTCGCAGGGAAAATGCGTAGTGATGTGCTGCTCTCTTCTTCCGCTGTGTTTATTCTTCGGAACTTTTCTAAGCCTGCATTTCCCTACAGTCAATGCGATTTCTCCCAAGTTTAAATTCGCTTTCTCATCCCTTCCACTTCTTCTGGGCATCTTAGCTCCTGAAGTTTCATACTTCTATGTATATATTATCGCATCAGAGTTATCTACCAATTCTCCACGTTGACGATGCCTCCCCAAAGTGCAATACCAACTAGCCCGGAGCCAGGCATCCGAGCATATACCGGAGGTCTTTGCAGGAACTTTACAAGAAGAGTTTTTTCGTCTTGCAACAGCAGTTAAGGACGGCTTAGAGATGAATTTACATTCTTCTTAGAAGGTTACCCCAAAGAGAGGTTGTTTTAAATATTAAAGAAGGCGCTGAATGAATATAGTCGTCCGCTAGTTCCGATTTGCAAAATGTCCAATTCACCAGATCGAATTCCAGATTCTCGTTCTTATGGTGTATTTTAACTGGATACTATCTTTGGATGTAGTTTGTTTGATAAAAGCGCATTATATTTCATCGCTTTTAGATGTCCTGTTCTCTTGATTTCAAAAGATTTTAATCTCACTTTTTAATCATTGTGGTTCCAAAGTACTTTTGTATTTGGTGACAACCCTTTTTGCGTTGGCGAAGCCATACAGAGTCTTTCCAAAACTTGTGAGTATGTCAGCCCTATTAATGTCTATAACCTACCTTTGCATTATTCGTCGCAGAGGTTGAAAGGTTTTGCCGGAAACCTGGGCGAAGACGGGAATAATATTTTGGTAGAGTACGCAAAAGTTTTGCCTTCTACAACTGGCTGGGTGAGCGTAAGCGGGGAGGACTTTTCGAAGGCATATAGTAAGCTCTTATTTCTGCATTATATACTTCTGCTAGCGAGTACTAGAAGCACAAGGATTGAAGGGAGAGGTTAGAGGATTGAAGGGTTTGCTTATAGTTGCTAAGCGGGTTGTAATAGGATCTTGAGATAGCTTCGAATATTAAGTTGAAATTGGTATCTACTTCAAGATCTCCTAATATAAGTCGCTCTGGTTTAGGTGCATCTGAAAGGTGTGCGGCTAGACGATTTTCAATAAGCCTTGACTGTCGAAGTGCAGTTTTGGAATCGTGCACAAATGTCAACTCTTCCAACCGTTCAAATTGGGTATGATGGTAGTAGTATATTGATAGATCGTCTCAACAACTTTCGAAATCAATGGCCAGCGTTCGTATATTTTGAAGTGAAACTCTGAAATTTTGTGGGATATGGCCAAATGAGCAAGCCCGAAAAGAAGATAGTATCGCAACCGAGATTGATATATGTAAAGATGCTTCGCCGGATGTTTCGCCAGGCTTCGACTTTGATGCATCCCCTCAATACTTCTCGTCTTACCTCTTGACATAATGCAAGCGGGCTCACCATCTCAACTTCGATGAGAAGTGTGGTCAGATGGTGACGATTTGAGATGGAGTGGCCTCTAGTTACATTTTCGAGCGCATATTATAAGGGGAGGAAGGCATATTTTGAGGATTAACGGCTAAAGTAAGTGCGTAGTGCATAGTGCGGGGTAGCGGGGTAGTTGAGCTGAAGAGACGGTTCACGGATTCCTGTTATAGTTGAACTGCTACACGCAAAGGTTGGCAGATGATATGTAGAATGAGCAGCTCATGGCCGTTAAAACCATTGGTTTTGTAAATACTAAGGGGGGGTATTTTTTTACCACATATTTCTGTTCTTTTTGATTCTAATATTATGTCTCGAATTTACCGCAGTTCCTATTTGGGGAACTATACACTTTGGCAGAAGCAGCAGATCGCACGAATCGAAGCTTTGTCAGACAAGCAAGTACTTAGGGAGCTTCGAGATATCATGCGAGGCCGCACTTATTCATGGCAGAGTATTGCCCGAAATCTCCAATCTCGATACACTGCGAATCTGCTTGAGCTCGAGCACTTCGAGCCGGGAAACATACTTTATGAATGGAACGTTCTCTGCGATGAAAAGATTACCTGGCGTCGTACTGGGTGTCCGTCTTTTATCAGCTCAAAATTCAATCGTATATCATTGTTAAAGCTTCTGATAATACCAAGCCAGGCGGGCCTTGGAGTTGAAGGCAGGTTGACACAGCCTATTGGCATCCTCACTGACATGGATGGCAGGGAGATGTTATGCAACAAATAATGTTGATGAGCATATGCAGGATATGACTCTTACTGTGGGGTATTTGTATTTGGATGACTTGGACGATGAAGCGGGGCAATTACAACACAGCCTCAATCAGGAGTACTTCTACCCGGAAGGACCTGAATTTGGGATTGAGTACATACACAATCGCGTGGAGCACTAGAACTCGATGGGATGGTATCTTTATTAGAAATCTTGCACTTAACACATTTGAAAAAAGAAAAAAAAAACTAAAACACTTTCTCCTCCGGCCCTAAAAGACAATATAGAAGACCGAAGTTATTTTACAGACTAAGTTGCTCCTAATATAAACTGCTCACTTCCAAAAAATTCCTTCCTTCAGGTAAAGTAACCCCAAAAATAGCCAAGATCGCACTTGCGGAGACGGTGACCAGCTAAAATATATTCTTAGATTGAAGCCCTAGAAGTTTTAGTTTATCTTCTTAACCCCAGATCTTTGCATAGCTTTTACAAGTTATCCAATAAATATGGCGAGAGGGACGTTCTTTCAATATGGCCATCCTTTTAATGCTCCTCTCGAAAAAGCGAGGTAAAAGGATAACAATCCACTGACGTTAAAACTGCCATATTAATCCTCTAGAAGGAGACATACTTAATTGGTAAGAGAAATCGTTGTCTGCTTGAGGCAAGTTCCCTTACCAGTACCTAATTGAGTTAATATGCTAGTTGAAGATTATGTTAAATAGCATGTATTGCGTGTTGTGTAAGGGTAATAATGATCTGTGATTCACTAACAGCATGCTGTTTGACATTGCTGACCTAGATTAACCCAGGAGGAGACACTGCTGTCCGAAGTTCCTGCGGGATTGTCACCTTTTTTATTATTTACAAAAATTCTCACAAAATTTCCTATACATAATCTGATATTTTGCAATTACCAAACTATATATATACGTAGTTCTTACTCTACTCTAGATAATAAGAATCATACAGCATTAACAGAAGACATTACTTCTGTTTGGTGCTTACCCTAGCGGATATCCGACTAGCACGATACCGGTGAAACTAGCACTGTCTAGGACAAAGTTCTGGAATTAAAACTACTGGCAATGCTCGCTCTCTGTAGCAAGTATTCACGTGTGTCTGTTTGTCTGCAACTAGCAGAACGAAAATGATTTCTTATGACCAGAATTAACGTATTACTTCTGTTCTCAACCAAACATCTGATCTCTCCTCCTATGAACACTCAAAACGTGGGGCATTCTCTTCTACACTCACGCCAGTCTTCGTTTCACTGCCATCACCTAGAACCCTACTCGATTATACAAGGCCGAAGGCTGATGCCATGCACTGTTTGTACATGACTCATAAAGTGCTATAAGTGTTCAAGAATTGAAACCTTCAGATCGGTGGTGTCATCCTCATCATCTAGAGTCCCAAGGCTCTTTCATGAACGCTCGCCTGTCCCAAATCTCTTTATCCGAATTTAGCATAGCCTGACCACGTCTAGCCTTGTGGGTTTTTATATTCAAGTGCTTGAATCATTTGTGGAAAGAGGGGGTCCGCACCAGACATAGAAAGGCCGTCCCCACTCAACCATTAACTCCAAGGTCCCCTCTTTTAAGCCCATAAATATCTCCGTCTCTTGTCTATCCCAGCCTTGTGACGCAATATAACCAACAATGTGTGGCTGGCATTTATATCAGTTCATGAGTATCAGAGGATCAAAGAAGTCTCAACTCACATGGCTGATATCGGAAAGAGTTTCCACTTCGCGCTTCAGTGTATGATGCAATTCTTCTCTCCAGTCTTCCTCTGATTTTCCCGGAGGCCGTTTCAATATTTTGACGGCCATGAACTTCCCTAAATCCACATCAATGCATTTTTGTACAATCCCAAACTACCCCGAGCCGAGCGGAGGTCCTATGTTCCTGTATCTCATCCTCAGCTTCCGCTCTCCTGGCGTGTGGATTCTCGTCACCCTTTGAGATGGCAAGACGGCTATTGCATTATCCATCGTTCGAGTAAGGCATGGGTTCTCCTCTGCGCCGCAAGATATGCCTTCTTGGCTCTTGACATTTTCCACTGCATTAGCAGGACCTTGATGCCATATTCCTGTATCATCGCGATCAAAGCTGCCACGTCGTGAGGATTGATTTCCGAGGTCATTATTGTCGTTGCCACGGATTTAGCCTCCGCTTTTATGGGTTTTGCGCAACTGAGGAAACGATCATCGAATGCGTTGTAGCAACTAGCTTCGTGGATGAGAGCAACCAAAGGCGTCCCCGAGAATAAATCCTGGGCAAGAAGAGGCTGCACTAAGGACACTCAATGGCACCTTGCCGCAGCCATTACACTTTGTACAAGGTGGTCAATGAGTTATGAGGTATATTGGAAGGCTCCTGATATATTATCGATGCTGGGTGTTGATGTGTCGCTGTCGTCGTGTCGTCGAGTCGTGTTGTAGGTTAGAGAAATGAATTCTTCCATTATGCCCCCTAATTGGCTGAGCAAAAAACAACCGCGGGGGCCGGAAGTGCGGGGTCCAACAATACAATGGGAATCCCTCCACCCACCGATTTCCGGATGCTGAGGTTGAACAACTGCGGCTTTGCAGAAGGAGAGAGGGGGTGAAAGATGAGTAAATGAATTGAATCTACTATAAGGTCAAACCTCTTCCCCTTTCAAATCAGCATTGATACTTCGTCGGCATCCTCCTTTGCCGCTTACTCTCCCTAACCCCAACTTCTTCCTTCCCATATCCTCCATCTCCTCATCCTCCTCCCGTATATTAGTAGCCTCCTCAACCGCCGTCGTCTTCTTCGCATTCCTCACCCTCGCGCCTTCCCCTCACCCGTCCTTCTTTTCCTCGAATCTAATCCATCCAAAGGCTCTAGCGCCCTCTACAACCCCTTTCTTCGTGCCCTCCCTATTCGTCTTCGGTAGCTTCTTACTCAAGCCATGTTTCTCCGCAAACTTCTTTCCATAATTAAAAAACAATTCCTCCCCTGCTTTGATATCTCTCAATGCGATGAATTTAATTCTATGCTCGCTATTTACGAGCAAAATGCGAGCTTTGATATTTAAACCATCGCTAGGAAGATCCGCGTGATTGATGAGCTTTTTAAACTAGAAATAGAGAATATGCTACATTTTTCAATATTATTTGACTTTGATATATTATTCAGAATACATTTTATCGCTATAGCAGTGGCGGCAAATTTAGCGCCTTCTTTGATAATGATGCATAAATATTATTCGAAGGCTAACTCGCGATTTTAAATATTAAATTATATTTAAAACTTTTCTGTAATTTTAACAAATCAAAATTGAATATAATAGCATAAATATGCTGTTATTGCTAAAAGTAATTGGCTCTGTCTGTTCTGCTACCCTGCCGACCCGCGCGCTTATTCAGCCCTAAAATTACATCAATGAATTACGAATACTTGTTTTACGAATTCCTGTGTTACGACTTAATATTTGAATTAAAAGCCTATGGCAGTAATATAAAAAAGGCCTCTATCCCCAGGCGTTATACTCAGCCAAACCAGAATTAAAGAAAATCACAATCCAAACAGATAGTAAATCTTAGCAAAGGTAGAATGAAACTAATAGCGGAAATATACGTTAGATACTTAAAGCTAACCCTTTCTCGTAGATGTGCCTCATATTTCCTTGGTCAATCTCCCGAATCGTTAGGGACGAAGACCTCCCACCTTATCGGCCCTGTATTTTGGAGGACGAGAATCCAAATGCTCATATCCTTATTGCTGTCACTATTCCCTACGACGAAAATATAAGTATTCAGATAAATTCAAGAAGTGGCGGCCCAAACGCTACTAGCATCAATTATTTCGATGTTAAGAAGGCATTTAATGATGCCTTTCTTAGATGGTCTATGGCTCTGGAAAGCCTATATATTGGAGAGAAGGAATTGAAGATTGATTTGGTTTATAATAGTGCTAGTTCTTCCTCGACGACCCTTTAGAATACGAAGTTGAGATTGATAGAAGTCAAGACAAGCTTTCAAGAGTCGATGGATAGGTTGAATGCGGAGTTGACTTTGGTTGAGAATGTCGGTCAAAGCACTGATAGGTGATGACAAGTGAGGAAGGAACGAGGAGCATGCTGAGCTGGACTCGGCGGGTTAGAAATCTATATGGGATTTGCGGTTTCATTTATGGTTTTCATTTGCTTTCTATGGGCTTTGCTTTTTATTTTCTTTAATTGGCTTCATATGTCATATACCATTTGGCATTTCTCTTTTGGAGCTAATAATAAAATGGATTGGTTTGCTTAGAGAATTAATGTTGAAACATGTTTATATCTCGAAGTTTGACTAGAGTCTAGAGTAGATTAAATCAAGCCGCAATATCTTCTCATTATATTTCACAAAAAATCAACTTATAATTTGAGGTCAAAGGCTCGCCTGGCACTAGTATATAATTGTCAGTGACAAAGGAAGATAAGGATAAAAGAGGGTTTTAATTATCGTCCCGTTTAGCCATTATTTAATTCGAAAGATATTCAGGCTTAGTAATGGGTGGGAACTCTTATATTAACCCTCTCCTCTTAATCTCACGTGTAGAAAGTTTTCATGACTTATGCCAAGCTCAACCCACCGTACCCACGGCTCGAAGAACATCCTCATATTTAAGCATGAAATCATCTTGCTATTGAAATGCAATTCTATTTTAATCTACAGTCCCTATTCTCAGGCAACTATTATAATCATCTTCATAATAAAAGGAAACTATATTAAAAAATCAGTGATTCACCAAAACATTGCCCTATGTAGCAGAAACAAATATTAAGCATTAGCAGATGCTGCCTCATCTCTTAAGTGCTTATGAAGCTTGTTCTTAGATGGAAAGCTCTCACTGCAATTCCAACAAATGCAGGCAATACTAGGCGTTGCTTGTTGTGGTACCGGACTTTTCCTTGACCTTATCTTCATTTGCTCATTAGAATCTTGTTTTCTCACTTGAACGTCTTTCTCTTCCACACTTGATTCATTCTCGTCTAATTCGCAAAGAACAACAGCGGGTGTGATATTCCATAACCCCTGACGATGAGTCTTATTATGGTGCTTCTTAAGTGCACTCCATGTATAACACCGTTGAGAACGATCTGGGCAATCTAGACACGGGAAAAGTTCAAGCTTCTTCGTTATAGAAAAGGGATTTGCAATTTCTCCATCTGGTTTTGGGTTTTGTGAAGTTCGCTGTCCATATGTAAGTGGTTTGAGTTTTGAATCCTTCTTAAGCTGGGAATCGGTGATTGGTGAGGAGTTAGTGTCTAAGACGATGTCTGTGTAGGGTGGAATATTCGTGATTACCTGCCCTTCACAGGGCTCATTGTGCTCGTTTCGGGTACCACCTGAAATTTGGACGCTTTGAATAGAATCGTCGGCACAACCTTTGGTTGAAAGATTGTACTTCTCAAAAAGAGCATGATTTTGTTGAATCGCCAAATGCTCCGATTTAGCTTCATCCCTGAGGTGGTTACGCAACTCTTTCCTGGTTGTAAACCTTTCTTGGCAATTGTCGCAAAGGTATAAAAGTATTGGTATAGGTGGAGGAACTTGATCATGGGGAGACAGGGTTATTGGCCTAAAACTAGGTTTTAATAGCGGTCGAGAGATCCCATTTGTTAATGAGAGCCCGGGTCTCGCTAACGCGCCTGCCGATGGCTCAGATAAAGGTATGGTGAGGGCCGAGGGAATAATAGAAGTCACAGGTAGAAGACTTTGACATTCATGTGGCTTTTCCCTCCTAATCGGTTCTTTTCCTCCCCGCTTCGAACCATTATCACCCTCTAATGGGGAGCTGTCATTCTTTCGCTTCCGTTTCAAGGAAGACTGTTCTGGCTGGGGGTTCTTGTGACAGAGATGGACAAGCGCTTTTACTAGTTCTACTTGACTGACTCTATCAGCTAATCTATCTGGATAGAATGCTTTCGTGAAAAAAGCTCTGGAATTGCCTATGGCACCGAAGTCTTCTGATGCAGGAGCTTCTATAGCTACCCCGCCATTCATATCACCAACTTTTGACTTTGTCACAGTGTCAGCGGTTCCCTCCTGGGGAGCTTTATATAGTGCGTCCTTCTTCCTGCGTTCCTCGAAGCAAGAAATTCTAAATGCTTTGAACTTTTGAACCCTTTCTCGTTCAAGGAAGTTCTTCAAGATGCGATGTTCTTTGTATACTTCATCAACAGCTTTTGCGGCCTCAGTTAAACGAGGTCCTTCCCCTAGAGCCTCCCGAAGTGCAGCCTTGATTTTATTCACTTCCTTTTTGCCTAATCGGTGGGCGCCGATAGAAATCGGCTTGATGAGCCCTCGGGCATGTTCCATTGCCACATCGCGCCTTGCTACTAATTCTTTGGCGCTAGAGACGATTTCACACTTAATTTCATCCGGAAGATTTTGTGGTATGTCGTCCCTCCTACCAAGGCTTATGCCTGTTAGCCGCTCGATAACGTCCCTTCTCTCTATACCGTCATTAAATGCGCCTTGTAAATCGACATTCAGATGAGCTGTAAGATAAGACTTCTGGAATGTTTTGCTATCTTTGTGGCCAAGTTGGAGGTTTCGCTCTGCTTCAGTAGCAAACTCTGATAAATATTAGAGTATTGACTTTTAAAATAACCGAAGATCATAACTTACTATTTAAAACGTTCGCCGCAGCTCGCCGTATAATATAATGATTAAAGTTGAATTCAAAACCATACCGTTGACCAAGGTCGCATAGTGCTTTCAAGCTGGAGTTGGTAGTCCAGGCCTGAGTCGCTGATATCTCCTTGCCTGCTGTAAGTCTGAGAATAGGAAGAGAAAGCGTCTCTGGCTTAAAATTGACCTCGAGATCGTCACAACCAGATGGAAATTGATATAGCAATAAATCTTCTAAAGATCCAAAATGAAGAAAAGCGTTATCAGCAAAGGCCAAAGCTAAAAACTGAAGGACCGGACAGCGACCCGGGTGTTCTCTCTCCTCCCGTATTATACACTCGGTGCTTTTCCCGAGATTAGCAAGCAGAATATTCAAAGGAGTTGTAAGCCATCTTAACAATTTCCCACCCTCTTCTCTATCTCCCTTCATTAAATTAAAGCGTATTCGGATTATAATCAAAGGTGGACCATTATCCATACGAAGAAGAGTTACTTTCAAATCCTGAAATCCGTGAGTTATCTCTTTTAGAATAAATATTAAAGGCTTTACCTTATATTGAAGTGCTTGATTTGAGTTCCGATACGCTGTTGACACGTTGATGGCGCCTGGACGGCTGCCAGAATAAGTGAGCAATTGAATAAGGAATGCCAGTTGTACTCGGAATCTTTCGTGTCGGTAAGTCTTTGTATCTTTTGTCCATAAAAAGCGAACGAGTGCCTTCATATCGCCGTCATTCGCAGTACGCTTAGGATAATGTAGATCCTGAACACCAACTAGCTTTACCAAGCCCGTCTCAATATACTATAAACATATTAGGATGTACTTCATCAGTAACCCTGTGGTATTCGACATACTTGATTCATGTGAGTGAGGGTCCCTAGATCGATTTGATATTGAGAGCGTTTGTTATTTGCCAATTTTAATACCACCATATTCTGTTGCAAAGTGTCGATAGTTGGTCGATCGGCGAGCCGTCCATGGTGGGTACTTGCATACCAGAAAAAGAATGTCTTGAGATTATCCCGAGTTGGAATCTCTAAATCCTCGAAAATACTATTATCACCGTCGCCATTTTCACTCCCAAATTCGTTCTGGAATCTTAATAAAAAATATATGAGCACCGGTACCGTTTTTGAAAGGGATGGGGGGAAGGAGACCAAGGAGAACAAGGAGAAACATACTGCATCCAGCAATTTCACATTCTATCCTCAGCCTGTTGCGCCGGAGGCGCCAGTTTCTTTTGCTCGGATTCCTTGCAAGACTCTACTCTGAGCTGCCTTTTTAGAGCTAACAGCCTCTGCCTCATTTCGCTCGTCATACTAACGTCTTTGATATACCTGTTGAAAGAGAGGAGGGATGAAGGAGAGAATAGAAAAGCGAAGAGACTTGGGTGGGCCATAGAGGAAACCCATAACCTTGCCTTTGGGCACATACTGAACTCCGATTCGCTTGCCGCTAATATAGCAGATTCATACGACTGAGACTTGAAATACAGAGAACCGTATCAAAAGAAAACCAGTGTAAATATAATTTATGCATACATAACCTTATGCAAGAATTAGCCGAGCCACCCCTGAGTTTGGGGGGAAGGGGTGGGGGCAACCCAAAACCACGGTACTTCATATAGGAGAGAGAGCATATGAAGCTGGATTTGAGAATAGCTTCATTACCAGCCAAACGCCTTGGCGCTATATTAATCGCTAGCCTTATAACTTTAATACTAGCATAATAGCTATAAAAATTATCGCTCACATTTAATATTTAAACTCATATAAATTCCTATTTTATTTATATTGAATTTATAGGGGGATATGATAATATTTGGGAATAACTTCATCTTTTGGTATCTTGAGAAGAGCCTGGTGCTGATGAAATATGTCCGATGATTTACCGAAAGAGGCTTTAAAAAGAGAAAAGGATAGGGAAGAAAAACACAAAAAATCTGACAGAGCGCAACACAGTCACCCAAAATGGACTTGCAGGGAATCGAACCTATTGAATATTAGAATCATATCTGATAATTTATTGTGGTGTTTGCTTACCCTGGACCACTCCCATGCTAAGGACCACTCCCATGCTAAGGGAGTATTATACCACTAAACCACAAGCCCTAGTGTGTTCTGTTTTTGCCTTTAATTTCTATTTTAAATCTATATAGTAGCATCATGCAGGAGCATTGAAGCGAAGCGGTCGCTAAAATGGCCTCACCTCGGCTTAAAGGTCCATCATATCTCCTCATCCCCATCAAAATCAAAAACAACACCCAGTTCATACATTGAAAATGCAACTCAAACTCACATTAGTCCTCCTTCTTGCGGCTTTCGCTACAGCTGCTCCTCTCATTGAAGATTGTGCTGGCACTTAAGGAGCCGGTAGCATTGCTATGTTTCCCCCTCAATATTTTCTTTCACTCTGTTCTCTTCTCAGCACCCCCGCCCCCCAAAAAACACTAACACGCCACTCCTCGCTGCTAGTCTCCGGGGGGGAGGCACAATTGCAAGCGCTATCGCAAACCGAGTTGCAGCTAACTTAAAAGCAGCTGCCCCTGCTGTTGGTGCTGACGCTGCCACCACCGCTGGTGCTACGAAAGTCGTGAAGGGCAAGGCTGCAAAGAGAGCGGCGGCACACTCAATCAGCCATGTCACTTCTTTTGTTTGTTTGTAATAACAGAGGCTGCTGGGAGGTATGGGATGGTTCCGTATATGTTACGAATGGAGATGAATGGAGGGGGGTTTGAAATGAATGAATGGATCAGTTGGACGAGATGGTTTGGGTGGAAATTATATTTTCAATCATTAAGATCACTTTATCTGTTTATGTTGGTGTCACCCAGGGATACCTACTCGAGTAGGCCAGACACAAAAGTTCACTTCTCTGAATGAATTCCGTATTGATGTAGATGCTTGATTATTCTAGTGGAAGAGGGCAGAGGTCAGAAACATAGATTAGGCAATGCGCTCTCAGCGTCAATTACCTCGAAACTCTTAGTTGATATTCCTTCATTCCTATAATTTACTTGTAATCTCGAAGCGCTGTAAGGTTAGAATACCGTTAATAATAAGTGTGGAGAATTGGTTGGGGAATTTTAAAATGAACTCTTCATCAACTTTAAGAAAACCATGAACAAGTTGAGCAGAGCTAAGTTGCCTTTACACAATCACCACTCTTTCAAAACCCTTGCTAGCAACTGAAAATCTCACGAAATATGGAAGTCAACATGCAGCAACCATTTCCAGTCAAGAACCATAGCTTAGCGTCACAGGAAGACAAATCAATCGAAATCTACCATTCTTCTTCAACAAATAATAATTCATTCTCGGTTATAAATACTTCAATCACTCCTCGAGACCCATGAAAAACACCGTGGGGCCTGGAAGAACTTGAGCGCTTTCATATTCAGCCAAGCCCTCCAAGATACAAGCCGTTCTATGTTCATGAAACTAGCCCAACTACTTTGTACGCCCATTACTGAAACAAGGTTGCTGAAAAGGGTGACTCGAGAATCCTATCAAAGGTACTTAGTAGTTATCTGGGAACCTTGTATTGCTATGCTGTCAGTCCGAATATGAGAAAATGAGGTCGAGCAGCTTTTTAAATGTATCACCTTACCCTTGTGTTACATAACCATCTGAACCTTCCTTGATGGTACAGCGCTCCTCTACGATCCCGGTGGTAATCGAACAGTGATTCTCTCCGAAGCAGGTGGTATTGTGATGATGATAGCAGCGTAAGACCAATATACAGTGGCGTTTTCCATATGAGAAGCTCTAGACTCGAGATATTCAACCGAAGGCGGACTAGTCCTCTGACTTTTCCTTTCCGCATTTTTCCCTGCCGCTTGATCAGGGGAATCTGGCAAATCCGGGCTAGAAAATCTGAAAGAGATCAACAAATGTGAAACAATTAGACTTCATAGCTATTAAGACAATATTTACCCCTGAGACAAGCCAAAATCTTCCGTGGTGAAGGTACTAAGAACTCGATTAGTGAAATATTCTACACGCTCTCAGCCATCAGATAATACTTACGAGTAATCCCTAATGATTTCCGCAGGGCTTTTCATGTGTCTCATTCGACTTGGAACGGTGTACGCGACTAGTTCGTTGCCATAAACTTCCTTATTCAACCAGGCTATCGATCGAATCTGGTATTTCCACTCTTCCTCGACTGAAGTACTGATGTCTTGCACCAAGGGATGCAGAGCTGTCCCAACCATCTTCCTCATTAGATGTTGAATTTCGCCGTCTGATTTTGCAGATGAGGTGGCATGGTTGTCTAGTTCTTCATCGTTGGTTTTCCTACCATCCGTATCCTTCATCACTGGAAGTATCTGAACCGTCAACCCTAACGCTCGGAAGGCCTGGTAGATCACCATATCTTCACCTTTCAAAGAGTTTGTCACCTTCAATTGTACTTCGGATTCGAAATCTTGGAGAGTGCGTGAACACTTGTAATTTTTATCGTGTGTAGGACTTTCAGTCTCTATGGGTGCTTCGATGAGGTCATCTAGATCTTCGACATGATTATAATTATGTGTGCAATAAAACCCGAGGGTGCCACCTTTATGGCATGTCAGTCCACCGCAATAATTACGAAAAGATGGGAGCTTGCCTTCTTGCATGAACTGAGGGTTAGTAACTACACAACGAAAATTAGCTTGAATTATCTGAAAGTCTCAAAACGAAAGTAAATGGCATCTCAGAAACAGCATTAGTTCTAGTGATAAATGGAAAGGCTCATTTGGCTTGCCTAAAAAGATATGACTCGGCAGTCCAACGATCCAAAGGCCACTCACTTAATTGTTTAGCATTCTTGTACAGCGGGAATGACTTTGGATCCATAATTTCCAAGTTGGCAGTCGAAGCCGGGTTAGTCGAACGACAGCCGTATAAATTGTACGTCAACGTAACAAGGTGTTTGGACTTAAGATCAAAGAGTTTGTGTTTGCAAGGCTTATAGAAAGCCATCCAAGCTGAGGAGAGTTGAAGGAGTCAGCAGGCTCTACTAAACGAGGCATAAAAGACAAAGCTTGTAGTACCCTCAAGCCATGCTATCACATCATTTTTGAGGTTTGCTTACAAATGTTTTGGGTTACAGCTTCCTCCTTATGAGATCCTTCACGGATTTGACCAGAGTGTTCTGCTACAGTGATTGGTCAGACGCTGCTTAAAGCTAGATTAATTGATGTACCTTTAGATGTGCATGGTAAGGAGACGATCAGATATCCAATGTGGAGAGGACTGTCATTTCCTGTAACCTTAGGTTTAAAAGGTTTCAACTTCAGCGGATCCTGGGATCCCAAACAGGTATAGATCTATTGAGACGCATCAGTATGAATTTCAAATCATATCCGCAAGTGTGTCTATACATACAGTCAAGCTATGGAGAACTGGCACTAGTACAAGAGGAGGTGGAGCTTCTATCCCAGCCTCTGGCTTTTGCTCTGTTCGTTCTATTCTGGGAAGTAGGATTTTGGATATGGTATTCGTTATCCCAACTTCGTAAGGACAGAAATTTGTGGAGAATTGCTGGTCGTCGATTTCGTCAATCCATATAGTTTCAACATCTTGTCTATCCAACACGCCTTGGTGGCATTCAAATATCTTGCTAATGTCTTCACCAGGTGGAAATTGGAGTTTGGGGAGAGTCGGAACATCCCAGCGTATACTCACAGGCCCTGATTCTAGACGGAAACCACCGTTTTGATTTTCGTCCAGACTGTTGCAGGGCTCGCTGACAATAGGTATGGAACCGCTACAGCAACATACAGTATCGGTTTCCAGCATATCAATGAACTGATTGAGCGTCTTTGAATCGGCAGAGCCTGTGTCTGATACATGTTCAAGAATCTCCCTTGTATAACAGAAAGCATGCGCGTGTGCACTATCCTCTGTAATGGGTGCGCAAAGTTTTCTTCTCTTTGCTGGAGATTCGGGTCGTTCGGGAGGTTGTGAGACTCCAGCATCCTCCTTTTCTTGCCTCTCAAGACGTATTACTTCTCGCATATGAAGAACGAATAGTTCATCAAACTCCGGAGTCATATTTTTGTAGTTCAAACCCTAAAAAGGAATGTGTCAAGCCGGTTGCTAGTGTTCGCGAGTGCTGGAGAAGTCTGAAAACGTCCTGCTTGGAAAATACTGTTTTGGGGGAAAAGGTAGTAGAGTAATGCTGAGCGACAAATGAATGCAGGCCTCAGCGTGTTCTAGAAGGCTGCGAGATTAAATATGCAGACATTGATGGTGAAGAAGAAGAAGATGATGATGATGATGATGATGACAAAATGGAAAGTTGACCTTGAAGAGAATAGGGGGAACGCACTTGCTATTTGGAGGTTGAAGATCTGGGAAGGAATGAAGGATAATAAGTATAAAACCTTCAATTGCTAAAATGAAAGCCCCGAAACAGTATTTTAACACTCACTGTCAGATCTTTCGAGGAATTTGTAGATTGTTGAGTCGCTGAGCCACAATGGAAGGCAGCAAGTAAAGTAGGAATTCAACGCAGCTTGCCTGCACGCAATTTTCAGAACAATATGACGCTCTCGGCCGTAGTATATATCGGTCTCTAGTAAGGATGAGATTTGAAGTAGGTGCCTGATAGCGAGGATGAGGTAGTGGAGATACAAATAGCAATCCAGACATTGTTTGCTCTATGTAGAGATAGCGAGTTTGTGATTTTCTTGTTGGCATTTAAGAAAGCGCTGATATTCTGCTCGCAATGTCTCACGAACGACTTGAGTCTCATCTCCGGCTTTTGGGTAGTCAAGGATAACAATATCCTCTTATAGCTGGCCATTCTCATTCTCCTCTCCATCAAAGCACACATACGTATAACGAATGTGACGGGACTTTTCTCTCCTTTGCCTTGACCTTGTATTGTACAATTTCCAACGGACTTAGGTCCTCCTACCGTGTTGGCTATGTTAGTTGACTTAATCTTGGAAATCCTACGATCTGATACTATGCTGGGAATTATCTTCTCGATAGAAGCGGTACCTAAGTGTGCATATGGGCAAGCTGGGCTTGTAAGCTCCTCCATATCGTCTGCCATTCTTGTTTGGGAACCTGCGTAAACATACCACGTTAGCAGAGGAATTCTAGTGAATGATTCCCACGAAGAGGGTGACTTTTACAAGCAAGGTATTCTCGCGAATAGGGTAAGTATTGATCATCTGAATCCATCCGAAACAGAATTTGATTCCCTAGCTCTATCTGAAAATCAACGGATCGAACTCACAGAAGTGACATTCTGTGAGCTGTGGCTGCGTTCGTGTTCGTCTTCGACTTAGGCTCGAGCGGGTGCTTCATCCTTCTACCGCTTTTGGAAGTTTCTGTAAGCAATTCTATCTAGGCATTAGCCTTCGATAAGCTGGATTCACCATTTTCGGTGGAGTTGTTCGTCCTCACTAGGAGCATGCAGACTTATTGGTCCCGATTGTTGAATTTAGTCTGATTGATTCGTTTCTCTAATGACCAGTCCAGATAATTGCCTTTTGGTGTGCTTACTCCGTGACTTCTAAGCTCGTTGAATCTTCCGGGGTAATCTTTGAGATGAGCTTTTAACAGAATGCACAGGCTGAGTAACAATTATGGAAGGGCTGGCCGCAGTACTCGTAGACTCGAGTCACTTCTCCTATCTTCTGAGAATGAAGGATGGGCCCACGTAGCTATACTGATATCTGTAAGAGGCGATTTTACAACAAAAGTCACAGCATCTGATGGTAGGTAGTTAGTTCTCTTTCAACTACATCGTTTAATATACTCACGCACTTTGCAGATCCGGTATAAATAAAGGCTATAGGGTGATTGGTGCAGAAAGTTGCAAAGAGGAGCCGGAGAGGCTTCAACTCGCACTCTCAGTCGGAGGAAAAAATGTCCGATTTTGGCACGTGCTACAAGTAAAATAGACCGCGGAGATCGGCCACTTTTCCCTCCGACCGAGCGCTCGCATTCCCCGACGATAAGCGAGTGCCCAAATCTCTCCAAAAACTCTACAAGCATTCACATTTTGTCCCTAGCAGGTTCATGGAGTAGTCGTGTGTCTGCCTGCCTGCCTGCCTGCCTGCTCTACTGTCGTCGTTCTAGCCGCATCCTAACCTGTGCCTTTTAAGATCTGTTGTCGATCGTCCATTGCGCTACTCAGTCGGATCTGGAACCCGCTTCTTCTCCTGCCCGTGGGAAGAGGAATTGGGAATCGGAGACATCCAAGCGATCCAGGCAGCCCAAACGGCCTCGAGCGCCGGTAGTTCATCCGCATATTGGTGGATAGAGGTCCATATTAACAAACAATTTGAAGAGAAGGGATGGGAAGGGAAGGAAAGAACGAAGGTGGTGGAAAGAAGTTGGGCAGGTTTTCAAAGGTCGTCACCACGAAGTTCTTTTTTACTAGCAGAATGATTCATCGCCCAAAGCGTATTCATTTATTTTCATGGCCCAAAAGGTATTTTCACTTCCTGTCCTATCCTCACTAAGAATCATCAGCAATTTTAACCTTGAAAGCAGCCTCCTGTATCGTCCATCCTCGATCAAAATCTCTACTCAAACTCTCTCCTCCCTCCGTCATTCATCCATCGCGCACTTGGACTTTCCGATCCGAACCCTACAATCGATCCAGTCCTGCTGTTCCGCTGATTCCTACCACTTCGAGCATTCAAATCTCTCATCGCCTTCTCTATCGCCTCGCGCATAAACTCTTCCGAATCCACCTCCTCTTCTTTTCCCCCGACTACCAATGCAGACCACTCGGGCAATCCTGTCCCGCTGTGGATACAGGTCTCCATTATGTCACGTTCTTGCTTGGGTTGTGGCCACCTACCAGGCGGACCCGCGGGATATTCTGTCTTGATAGATAATGTGCGAGCTATTATCCGAGGGAAGAGCGTGAAGATATTAGGATTTGTCGAGGATGTAATGTCCCCTGTGGTACTGCCTTCGCCTGGAGGGTCGAATTTTAGAGAGCGCCACTCGTCGTACCTTTCGCGATCAAGGATAGGGCAAATTATTAATTTGAGTTCGTCTGTTTGGACATTAGTCCAAACAGAGATGGCAGAATTGGCAAGATTAAGGAGGTCCTTTCGAAGGTGAGCCACTTCCGACTCGATAACTAAGGGATGGAGGACTCTGAGGACGTCATCCACGAACTTGTTAGCACGGCCTGCAGCTGGAGGATGCGCCTCCTGAGATGTGGGTGTGCCATTTGATGGCAAGAGAGATAAGGAGTGAAGAGCCCGCACAGTGAGGGCTGTCCAAACACTTGCTGTGCGTACGCTATAATTGGGCTGTGCAAGCTCTACGGCGATTTCACTAAGGAGAGAGTTGAAGTCGGGATATGGCAGAGTTTTGTCTGAGGAGAAAGGTTGCCAGATGATCCTACAGAGGGCTGAGGAGATAACGCGTTGAGCGTGTGCTATACGAAGGTTTCGGGAGTCGTCGCTGCTAGAGATAGGTACAGAGTCATAGCAGATGTCGGCTTTTGTGAGCTGATCATGGATTATGTTGGGGCTGCCACTGAATTCTTTGAAATATTCGGAGATCTTCTCAACATTCCTAGAGATCTTGACAAACTCTTCCCTGCTATTTATCGTTAGCTCTAGGCTGTAGACGATGCTCGGGGCTACTTACTAGAAGTCCGCCGTCTGACTACTCAATGGAAACTCATTCTCTGTCTCCTCTAACTTCACATTCATCCTACCGATCTTTTCTTTGAGTGACTTCTTGAGTGTTTTCAGGTCGTCACACTCTTCCTTGACCTTTGTCGAGTCCCTCTCGAGTTCCTCGATCTGCCTTTCCTTCTCATCAAGTTTGTTGGAGAGCTTTTGGTGATTAGCTTGTAAATCAACAAATTCTCTCTCCCTATCATCTTCTCGTTTCTTCGTATCCTGTTCCAGCTTCTTCAGTCGATCTTGGAATTTTTTCTCTTGATCTGTCGTGAGCTTCTTGAGCTCGTCTTGCTGCTTTATCTTGTTCTCTACCTCTTGCACCTTGGCCCTCTTCTCTAACTCCTCTTTTTGTTTCTTGAATTCTTTTTGCTCTCTTTGTAGCTTCTCTCTTTCATTCTCGACTTGTTCCCTCTCCTTTGCAAGTTTATTTTCTTCGTTACTGCTCTGTTTCCTCAAAGTAAAAATTGTATTGTCCTGTCGCAGGATCTCCACATCCTTCACTACGCACCGTCTCTGCAACTCGCCGAGTTCCTGTTGGACCGCAGAAATATTATTGATATCTTGCACATGCTTCGCATACGAATCGCTAAGGCTCTTCATCGCTTTATGAGTTGCTGACATGTGTTGAATGGTATCTTTGGCAGCCTGAGTAAATGGCCCAATATTGAAGCTTGAGAGGTTGCTTGTCCTTTCCCAAGAACTGCCGTCATTGTTTCCATTGAGATTATTGCTATCGGAGCTATCGGAGCTATCGTTTGCAGGATGGTTGTTATTAATGTCGTTGCTGTCAGCCCCGTCCTTGCTATTCCCCCGCGACGGATTCTGATTTTTCTCCATGATTGATAGAGATCTCAACTTCCCCTGGTTTTATGTTAGAAAGCCTCTTTTCTTCGTCCTCAAAGCTATCTCGAATGACCTACTTACCTTTTTCGCTTGGCCTTTACGCTTGCTCATTGAAGAATGATGAAAAAACTGCTTTATCGAATCGATCCTAGATTCGAAGGATGAAACCTCGCGATCTTTCTTGACAGAAAACTTATAGTTCGGAATGCCCATAGAACAGCAATCAACCAAATCATTAGTTAAATGGTCTGAAGGCAGGTCGTCGAACAAAACCAAGATCACTTGCTTTGCTTTTTACCAGCTGAACATCTATTCGCCAATTAATTCACTTCACTCTTTGCATCAGCCTTGAATTCATGTGGTTGCAATGAGGCCTACAATCACTTAAACAGTTTCTTGCTATTGGCCACAACCATCATGAGATGATTTAAAGCAGTACGATAAGGCGATTGTTTGCATCTGTCCGAAAGAATGGCCAATCGGAAAAGCACACATCTGTCTTACATTTTGCTTTCTGCACTCCCACTCATATCTCATCACCCCGCAGCAGGTTAAACCTGCCGAAAACAGCGGCCGATCTGCCGGTAATGAAAGTATATCACAAGAATTCTACTACTTCGCCCGGGACTTGTGGTTTGTTACAAGATGGGTTTTTATTCACGTTCATTTGTGTTAGGCTCAAACACACGCTAGGAATGAGATGAACAATCTGCAGGAGGCTAAAGGGAGGAAAGGGCGCGGTTTTGAAAAGCAGGAGACCGGGTAAGGGGGTTGATAAGAGAGGTCGGGATGATATGCATCGGGAAGAGGATTGGTGTATTTTATAGACAGTCTATGAGTAGCTTGCTTGGTTAATTCGTCTCTCAGGGAAGTGAGAAATAAAATCCCACAACTCATGAATACCGGCTGGAGCTTAGTGGAGGAAGTTTTATTTTCGATCATTTGGGATATCAATAGATTTTATGTAATTTATATCTAGGTCCCCCTATAGGCATCAATTGAAGGTCTTTTTCAAAATGATCGGCCTCTAAGCTGGATGTTGGGTATAGAATCTTCGGATGTAGCCATTGTCTGACCTTGCAAGTGGAAGAAATCTCCAGACCAAAAAGTCCGCGAGAGATATTATGCCCGTAAGCAATTAGTTATCCGTCTTCTACACGGCTCCCTCAGACTAGTTTCAAATGGCGGTATTATGAAGTGGGTTTCATTGGCTAGAATACAAGAGGAAGTAGCAGTAATAATGTCGAATTCGTTTTACTAGCTAGCGATATTTATGCAAACCCATCATATCATACAACTGATAATTCTGAACAATGTTAATCTGAAAAGCTATTGCTTAATGTGCTCGACCCTATAATTGAAAATTTACAATTAGAATAAATAAAGGGACATTAAAAATATACTCAAAATCTTACCTTACCTAGCTCAGTAAATCTCAGCCTCGTTTCAAGCTCCATCTCAAACCTCTCTTTCCCATACGGTTCCGTACGAAGTGCTTCCATCACATCTGTCCCTTCGGGAAAATCTGTCTCAAAGATAGGCTCTCCTGCGCCTCGCATATTAGCAAGTACACTTTGTCGAAAGTGCCATCGTAATACGTCATCTGATATACGATCAGAATTATTTGGATTACAACAAATAGGGTCAAGAATTCTTCCGTCTAGTCCGCTGTCATTAGGCAAAAACCAAATGATTTTATAACCGTCCTTTTGCCATATTAGTACTGCCAAGATAAGTTTTAGGGTCCTTACATCTGGGTTAATAGAGAATAGGTATTGGTTAAACTGAGTGTGTAAATTCTTTAACATAAGTAATCCATTTTGAATAGAGTTAATTCTGGATCCTCTGCTATCCGCGCTTGTAATCCAATGGCCGTAATTGTGTTGTATCCACAGGCTTTCATATTGTAGGGGGAAAACATGTGCGGCCTCAAAACCAGCCCAGACATTCCACGGAGCTGAGAAATTATTTTGTCCAGATATAACACATTTCCCATCCCGTGAGCGAACTCTAGAACAAAATGAATTTTCTTGACCCGAAATAGAGTGACTTATTAATCGAGCAAACCACGCTTCATCGGTTATTCGAATAAGTTCTAGATAAATAAGCTAAAAAAATACTCTTAATATTATATAAGAAAAAACTTACTATCACTATAAATATCATAATGTCCAGGCATAACCAGGTTGTTTGATGAAGTAATTGTCTGACCAGAACTCCTAAGTTTGATAGTCCATTGACCTTCCGTAATAAGGATAATATTGCTAAGGATCCATATCAAAGTCGCTTCGGTGAAAGAACCTGCCTGATAAAAGCCCCCTAAGGTTGCTTTAGTAGATGCGTCATAAATATGGACGTTACGCCATGCGGCGCGGTTTGTTGGCGGCATTGTAGGGCAAATTCGCAGATTCTGTTGGATCTAGCGTGATCTTCTTGGCTGCGCCTGGGCCAAGCAGTAAGTTTTATAGGATGAAGAATTAGAGGACCGAAATGCGCACAAATGGATGAAAACACAGTGGGTGATGGTTGTGTATGTGTAGCACAAGAAGTATGGAGGTAGTTGGGACGCGCCGAGAACAATTAAGGATCATGAAAGTGGGTTGTTTTTCTATGGAAGCTTGGAGAGCCAGTTCTGCCTAAATAGCTACTCGCTTAAAGATAGTTTCAACCATACCTAATTGGGTAACAATGTTCCCGTGATCCCTCGCCGCTCTTGTAATTTAGTGCCCATGTATGTTCCTGCCTTACTTTAAGCGGCGTCGGGCCTGTGCACGTGCCTTGCCCAATGCGGGGCCACGGTTTCCTGATGCAAGCTTGCCTGTATTGAGTTAATATTTAATACTTAATAGCTTCTAAAATGGCAATTAACATTAAGAGAGGGATTGCTAGTATATGTAGTAGAAAAATTCCCCTTCCTCTTCCCTTCCCCTATTATAGCTAGCCATAGGGTCATTAAACATGGCCGCACAATAGGCTAGACCCTTGGGGTTTGTCATGTGGTTACGTGTGGGGTTTACGAATTAGGAAGCTTAGGGTTCTAGAACGCACTTACCTGATGCTAAGCGTAGCTGAGCAAGCAGGAGGGCCTCGAACCATAAGTCGTGACATCAACAGTACTTATTATCCTCGGAGTTCTAGAATGGCTATTAGCAGATTACCTGAGCTTGAGAGAAGCTTAAGAGGGTCTAGGCCATAAGGAAGAACTATAAGAAGAGGACTCTGGCCAGCAGAGAATGGCCAGAGATTAGTTCTGTACTATACTTAGCTATTCAATTGAACTGAACCTTCTAAGCACCTATAACTACTGTCTACCCATTTCACCACGTCACAGGGTTGTGAATAGATGCGGAATATTATTTTAACTGGCAATCTGTGTTAGATTTGACATATAATTCTTTCACATTTTGAACAGTCTGAAGGAGAATTGTTAAAGTCTATTTTTATTATTAGCTATGTGTTGGAATGTGAACTATTGGCTACTATTAACTCTCATTCTTATTGAATATTGATTGGTGTTGTAGGTATCACCGGTAATTGCAATTACGAAAGATGACTAGGAAATAGTAGTAATAAAGTTGGTTCAGATATAGTTCTATTCTCTACGTGCTACGTGTGGTATTGATATATGCTCATGCCTCGATGAGTTATAAGCTAGTCCCAATCCGGTAAGTAGGCGAAGGAAGGCGAACTGAGAATATCCCAATATTGGCAGTTCTCTTTTTTGTAGTTAGGTAATATTTGAAGATCCCGAAAAACGCGAAGTATGAAAGAAAATACTTTTAGTAGATCGTATTCGTAATTATAAAGAAATCCTCTATCCTATAACCCTTATTCTGTTGCCTTTTGCTCTACCCCTGTATTCTCTCTCTGTACCCAGCCTTCTACTCGAATTTGGAGTGTGTTCGTGTCGAGTAGTATTTGCAATGCCTTGATGGGAGTAACTTTAGTTATAGAGTTAGTGGGGTTATTATGCCTGTTGATCTACCTGATCTTTAAGAGCTTTCTTCTCTTATAGGATTGCCTAATAGCTATGATATTGATTATTAGTTGCTTCTCCTTTATAGTTCCAAGTTTAACTATATATTTATATAGCGAATATAAGTTTATATAGATAATTATAGGAATATTTTTAATGCCTAGCTATTTAGTAATAAGTTTTAGGGTTAAGCTAATAATAATGCTAATATTAACTTTGCTAATTATATTATATAGCTCTAATATGAGAATATTATATATTATTCTCTTATATTTTATAGAGCTATAATAAATTAGGTTCTTTTTTATCTTAAATTTATTTTTTTTAACTTTTCTTTTATTTATTATAATAATAATATATTTAATCTAAGAGCTATAATTTTTATTATTAATAAATAATTTATTAATAAATATAAATAGCTTTATAGTTTTAAATTCGAGTTTAATAAAATAGAGATTTTAGCTTTTATTATTTCTCTATTATTTTAGATACTTATTTAGAGCTTTAATATTATCTATATTTAGATCTTAATATTATATTATAATTAATAAATTATATAAAGCTTCTAATTAATAAATTATAGTAATATAAATACTATAGGCTCTTTATTTAAGATAGGTTTGCCTATATTTATTATTTTTTATATTAATTAGTTTAATTTGGTTAGCTTGGCCTTTCTAGATTAGAATAATATTTTTTCTAATTTAATTTTTAATTAATTTATAGCTATTAAAGATTAATAAATTATTAATAAAGAATATTTTTATTAGTTTAGCCTTGAGGTTAATTTTTATTAATTTTATAGCTTTTAGGATTATAAATATATTATCTTTAATAAAGAGAATATTATTTATTTATATTTTAATTATATTAATTATATTATTAATAATAATTATTAAATAAGAATTATATA